>JABTXL010002703.1:343340-368623 GCA_025134845.1 Neodon shergylaensis
CCCCAAGGCCCCTGAGCCCTGCCACCCCAAGGCTCCTGAGCCCTGCCCCTCAACTGTCACTCCAGAACTAGCCCAACAGAAGACAAAGTAAAAGTAATGTGGTCCAAAACTGCCTCGGGGAGCTAGCCACAGGAGGGATGCTGAGCCCCACCCTTGCATCACAGTCCCGTCTCTCATTTATACCTGAAAATAAAGTACTATGAAGCTTTTTTTGCCTACGTATATGAGGCCTCTGAGTCTCTGAATTCAACTGAGGACTTGGTTCCTGCGCTAGTTTGTCTACTCAAAATTCTTCTGAAGAGGGACCAAGATGCAAGTGATTCGCTTCTGTGATTTCCCCATTAAAGCTCCTCCCACTCCTGACTATATTGTTGTCTGACTCATTGACTTCTTCCTTTTCCTTATAAAGCAAAAGCTACTCACAGACACAGGAAGGCATACAGGGGCTTCCTTAAGTTGACACCTGACCCTGGCACTATCACCCGACCCTGGCACTAAGACCGGGTCCTGGCCCTGGCGGGTGGATGCTCTTCCCACTGAGGATGCCTACGGTGCCAGTGCCAGAGGAATGTTATGTAATGCCATCAGAGGCTTTTGCTTTGGACAAGTGGGACTAGAGGAGGCTTCTCCTCTTACAACTCCACGAGTCATTCTGGAGTTTAATTAGTACCTGACCAAGCTAAATCTGACATATCTAAACCAAGTGCTCTGTCCCCAAAATAGGCCAGCATATCCAACTGCTTCTGTTCCCTTCAAGGAATCTTCTAGCAGATGTGAATCTCTCCCTTCTCGTTCATTTCTTCTGTATACCCACAATTCAAATTCCCCCCCAACAAATTCTAAGACTCATCTCAGCAAGTCCTCTTCTTTCTGTGTCAGGGAATATCTTAGAGGGATGTGTTTTGCATTCCACCCCACCATCCAAAACACACACACGCTCTCACACACTCCCATACTCACATATACATGCATAAATATATACAGATCATGCACACATATGCTCATGTACTCGCATATACATGCACACATATGCTCACATTCGTACATACAAGCACATTCACATACAGACTAATACACACATGCATATGCTCACATACGCTCACATTCATACACAGTCTCTCTCTTTCTCTCTCTGTTTCTCTCTCACACACACACACACTCTCACAAACACACACACATACACTGCAGTTCTCATAGAGTAACAAACAAAACCTGGTTTACCAAATGCTCAGGCCAGAGCTTTATCTGAACAGAAGGAAAACTTATATCCCACCAGAAAACATGAGCCATTTCCAGGAAGCTAAGTGAAACTTCAGTTGTCCATGTAACACAGTTAGCGTTGCATGTCACAGACAAGTGTCTACAGCACATCTGTTGACCATGTCAGAGACTTATACATACATCTCAACTCTAGTCTGAGTTTCAGAAGTCTTGACGTTCTCGTTTCCTGGTCGGGAGACAGCGGAACCTTGGTTCACTTCTGAGTAGACATCTTTACAGGCAGAGTGAGGTTTTGGTTGGTGTTGGCCCAGCTAAGGACACTGCAAAGGTGACACCTGGAACTAAGGAAGGGGCATTTCATTGAGGGATGCTTTCAAGAAAGGCCTGAATCTAAGCACACTGGAGTAAGATGGAAATAAGACTCTGAAGTAAGCACACGCAAGTGCCCAGAAGGGAGGTTGACCCACCCATGTCTCAGAAAATTAAATAAAAAGCTTCCATTGAGAACATTCACAAGAAAATCTGCCCTACACTTTGAGTAAGTGGAAGCCCTGGTAAAGAGGCAGACCTTCATTCGTTCAATCCCCAGGAATGGTTTGCCTCTCAAACACAATTGCTACAAGTCTTCCTTTCTTTCATAGCATCTTCCTATAGATATACCCCCTCACACACACCCTATGTTTTCATAGAGTCTTCCTATATATTTACCCTTCACACAACCCTATGTTTTCATAGCATCTTCCTATAGATTTACCCCCTCACACACACCCTATGTTTTCATAGCATCTTCCTATGGATTTACCCCCTCACACACACCCTATGTTTTCTTTCCTCGTGATACAGCAGAAAATTCCACTCTCATTTAGAAGCAATAGTTAACATTTATTATTAGATGTCTGCACAAAAGGTCTCCAGAAAGGCACCAACTTTTTTTTTTTAATTTTAAATTTCTTACTCATTTTGTCTACCAATCACAGTTTCCCTCCCTCCCCTCCTCTGACTTCACCTCTCCCAACCTTCCCACCCACTCCTCCTAAGGGTAATGCCTCCCATGGGAGTCAACAAAACCTGGCACACTCAGTTAAGGTGGGACCAAGGCCCTCCCCTTGCATCAAGGCTGAGAAAAGCATTCTACCATATGGAAGGGGGTCCAAAAAGCCAGCTCCTGCAACAGGGATGGATCCTGGTCCCACTACTAGAGGCCCCTCAAACAGACCAAGTTGCACAACTATTGCCTGTGTACAGAGGGCCAAGTTCAGTCCCATGCAGGCTTCCCAGACATCAGTCTAGAGTCCATGACTTCCCACTAGTGTAATTCCTTTAGCCACCCGTAAGGCTACACTTTCGGGTTCTGAAGCCAATACATGTATCCCAGGTGCACATGCGTGAGTCGCCCGCCATCTGCATCACCAGCATCTGACATAGAAGCCCCCGTATGCAGGCGCAGGCTATAGTGTTCATTGACTGTCATCAGCGTCTGATGTGGGCACGCCTTTCCCCCTCATGCGCATGTGCTGGGAAACCTTTAAAAGCTAAAGGCACCATTCCCACGCTCTCTTCCTCCCTTCTGTTCACCGTTTCCCCAGCTCGTCTGCACAGGTCTTCTTAATAAACTTATACATATGGGTTTGTTTGTGTCTCATGCTCTCTCCTCATCTCTGCAGGACATTTTAACTAGCTCCCTTCAGATGTCTCTGTGGGCTTCTTCATCATGATCTTGACCCCTCTTGCTCATATAATCACTCCTCCCTCACTTCGACTGGACTCCAGGAGCTAGGCCCAGTGCTTAGCTGTGGATCTCTGCATTTGCTTCCTTTAGTTACTGGATGAAAGTTCTATGGTGATATTTAGGATATTCACCTATCTGATTACTGGGGAAGGCCAGTTCGGGCACCCTCTCCACTATTGCTAGGAGCCTTAGCTGGGGTCATGCTTGTAGGTTCCTGGAAATTTCCCTAGCACCAGTTTTCTCCCTAACCCCAAAATGACTCCCTCTACCAAGATACCTCTTTCCTTTAAGTCTAGTATCCACTGATGAGTGAGTACATACCGTGTTTGTCTTTCTGGGTCTTTCATCCTCATTCGAGATGTTTTTTAATAGTTCCATCCATTTGCCTGCAAATTTCAAGGGATAAACAGCCTACAGTCCACAACCCCAAAGAAGCCAGGAAATGAGGAGGACACTAAGAGAGAAGTACATGGATCCCGCTGGGAAAGGGCAATAAAGATCTCCTGAGTAGAGTGGGACTGTGGGGGGAGTGTGCAGGGTGGAAGGGGGTGTGGCATAATGTCCTGCTGACCTGGCACCAGATGGAGAGCAAGAAACCTCCACTAGCCCCTGAAACCCAGCTGGGCTATACCTGGCCTGCCTCCGGAGTTTTCACACATTTCCTCGGCCTTTCTTTGTGTTACAGATACATTTTGTTCCTCTGTGAATCTTGACTGAGAGTTTCCCATGGATACAACGCCTATGCAAAACTAGGTCTAGAGGAAACCCGGAAAACCATGGTACCTCATGAATCAGGTATTTGCACCTGGCATTGTATTGTCAGAAGCTTCCATCAGTTTGTTTTAAGATATAGAAATCTACTAACTAAAATGTAAATATAGGAAAAAAATAAAGATGCGGGAAAGGTGCTTCAGTTCACCGCGACTGAGCCCTCTGCAGCCGCAGAGGCTAAGTTCATTCTCACGTTTCTCTGGGTCTTCATTTCACCATCTGCATAAACCCACACATCTGAAATATTCGCAACATGGGGGAGAGGAGAACCTGAGAGATTAAGAAGATTGAGTTGGGGAAAGAACAGAGAGGGAGAGCAAGGAAAGAGATATCTTGATAGAGAGAGGGTTAGCGAGAAACCTGGCACCAGGAAAATTCCCAGAAATCCACAAGGATGACCGCAGCTAAGAATCTAGGCAGAGGTGGAGAGGGTACCTTAACTGCCCTTCGCCTGTAATCAGACTGATGACTGTTGGGCGGGGCTTCACCCCAGCCCCTGGCATCCGTTTTCGAATGTTGGGTGGAAAGCTCCATTTCAAGCCCCCTCCCAAGGGAGTTGCCACAGTCCAGACCACACCTCCAAGAAAGGCCAGCAAACAGTGACCCCTTCCCAGGGAGGGTCAAGACCACTCCCAAAGGCTACTTAACTGGCCCTCAGAGACCAAACACATTGTAGTTCTGGTTCACCTTTCCCCTCTTTGTGTTTTCCCGGAGGTCCACCCAGGAGTGCTGGCATCCATTGAACCTGGGCTTCTTCTAATTTGATCTGATATGGTCTAATTTGAATTATTGCATAAGCAGAAAGGTTTGGGCTGGGAAAAAACTTAACATTTGGAGGTCCCATGGAGGGGGAGGGCTTTTTCCCCACCGGCCCAGGGTTACGTGTTGGAAAATGCCCTTCTCGCCCATGCTCTCCACCAGGCTAAGATCGGCTTTGTCTAGTGAGTTCCCCCTTTTCAAGAAAAAAAAATAATAATTGATTTTATTTTAGCATAAATAAAAAGGGGAGAAAAGCTAAAAAAAAAAAAGAACATGTTCCTAGGACCCAGGGCCCTTGTGTTTGTTGGGTGGTCTGTTAAAGCCATGGCCACACTGGACCCCCAGCCTGACCAAAAGCGGTGAGACAGTCCTTGCTGAGGTGGGATTCCATGGGATGGAGACATCCGCACACGCAATTCTTACACCCCTCTGTTTTTTGACTCAAGAGTCTTATCACAGTCGACGCATTGTGGTAGGCATTGAGTGCCGAGACTTGGCATAGACTCGTGAAAACGGACACTTGCAATTTGAGGCCTGATCTCCAAACACCCTTGGGCTGCCTTTTGCAAAAATCATTTAAATTGGGGTATCTAACATCCAACATAAAACAAACAAGGCTTCATACCCATGGTTTCTGGATGCTGTGCTTCTGCTCCCACTCCCCTTCCCTGTTCCCCTCCCTGCTTCTCTGACTGTTTGCTGTTTGTCTCATGCTGGGACTCTCTATAATGGATCTGCCCCCCCAACCCCCATCCTTCCACTCGAAAACTACATAGGTGTTCTGTCCTTTATTTCTGTTCTCTCTTGCAGCATCTGTTAATCTAATCCTTAATGGGACCACCTGTGTGCTTCTCTGGCTTCTGCCACCTGTACCAGGGTTTTTAAGTTGGTCAGCTGACACAGGTTTCTAAAAAAATTTATTTATCTGTCTGTTAAAATAATGTGGTCACACTATGCTTTTATGTCTATGTGTGTATATATGTTTGTTTCCAAAGTATGCTTGTCTTATTTCTCTGTGTGTATTTGTGTGTGTTTTAAGATCTGTAAAACTTATAACTCCAAATTAAAACATCTCTGGAAAAATGCAAACTCATGGGTAGCCTCCATTTTGACCTCAGCTCCATCTTGGATAAAAGTACTCACATGTGTTAGTTTTCTTTGACTTATTAAAATATTCCTTTTAATCTTCTTACATTTACTAGCATTGATAAGCTCTAACTAATTGGGTAAAATACATGTCTAAATTTAACTTATATGTCTAATTTAAATATAACTAACAGATAATGGTACTCAATCTTCAAGTGCCTTTACAGATCTGAGAGTATGGCATTTAACAAAAGAGCTTCAAACACAGACATGCCAGCTTCTGCAGCATCCTTTAGCTCCTCCAAGAAGATACATGGTCACAAAAGACCTTCTGCCAGGAGGCTTGCCTTTGGGTTTGGCAAAGTCACCCACACAGCAAAAAGTAGCCTTCTACCTTATTATCCTCCTGAAAGCTACACTGGGGATGATTGTCTCACCCTGCCAAAACAGGGAGACTAAATTCCCCCCCAAGGAAAATCTTTGGACCCCTTGTACTCAGCAGCTAACAGCAAGCACTGCTTCCAAGTCTGGTGTTCTCCAAAGACTATGGAGAGACCTGGGGTTCCCTATGTAATTAAAAATGTTGTCTCATTTCTGTTCATTTATCCCTCCTAGATTTGTTCAAAGACATTTGATGACTTAAAGTAGTGGTAGTTCATTATCTCAGTTATTAAATTTCCTGCTAAAAATACAGACAGGTGTGCCTATTTCAGCAAGAGGTATGGTTGGAGAAGCATCAGGTTTACTGCCATCCTGGAGACCTCAGGACTCTGTTGTCTTGAGGGAGATGAGAAGGCAGGTGGCTAGGAGAAAAAATATATTAATATTGGCCCTATGAATGGGGCTAGCGATGGGAAGGGTCATTAACTGCCAGAAAGAATGGGACAGAGAAGTGTCCTGGTTGTACCGGTGAGGATACATCTGAAACCTGTTAATCTTGGACTATGAAACCTGTGAAATAGGCACGCCTGTCTGTACTTTTAGCAGGAAATTCAAAATTCACAAGTGGTGTTGGCATAACTGGATGTCAGCAAGTAGAAGAATGTGAATAGATTCATATCTACCACCATGCACAAAACTCACGTCCAAATGGATCAAAGACATCAACATAAATCCAGTTACACTAAAGCTGATGGAAGAGAAAGTAAAAAATAGCCTTTAATGATTGGCACAGGGATCCACTTCCTAAATATAACACCAGTAGCACAGAGACTAAGAGCAACAATTAACAAATAGGATCTTCTGAAACTGAAAAGCTTCTGTAAGGCAAAGGACACGGTCAACAAGACAAAACAACAGCCTACAGAATGGGAATCCTCACCAATCCAACATCTGACAGAGAACTGATCTCCAAAATATATAAAGAACTCAAGAAATTAGACATTAAAATACCAAATAGACCAATGACTCTGAGATACCATTTTATACCTGTCATAATGACTAAGATCAAAAATACTGATGACAGCTTATGCTAGAGAGGATGTGGAGTAAGGAGAACACTTCTCCATTGCTGGTGGGAATGCAAACTTGTACAACAACTTTGGAAGTCAGTATGGCAATTTCTCAAAAATTTGAAATCAATCTACCTTAAGACCCAGCAATACCACTCTTGGGCATATACCCAAAGGATGCTCAATCATACCCCAAGGATATGTGTTCAACTGTGTTCATAGCAGCATTATTCATAGTATTCAGAACCTGAAAACAATCTACATTATCAACTTTATAACATGCTGATCAACTTCCCAAGAACACTTTCATCACCCTGTCCTTTGCAACACCTATTAGAGAGGTAACTCAGCTTCCTTAGGCTGGGCTCACACTCTGCGGAGCTTGAATGATTCAGGCCTATCTTCAGGCACTTCTAATATAACAACCTTAGCAATATTGTGGTTATTGTAGTTTAAACTTAATAGAAGACTCATCTACTTACAATCCCATGTAGACACACAAGACCACAATATGTAAGAACTAACTTGGTTTGGAGGCTGGGCACTTGGTAACTGGTCTGAATAGCAGCAGTGACTACAAATCTTATTAACATTAAAAACACCAAAATCTTTTACATATGGAGTCAGAAGACTTAGGTAAATAATGGTAATAGGATGTGGCCATTTTGTGGGCTGTTAGAGAAAAATGGTGGCGTGTGTATAGCGGAGACAGAAAAATCTTCCACCTTGGTCCCCTTCCTTCCTTTTATTATGTAATCCCTACATTTTAAGGACTGTTAGGAGTATGCACTGGCACTCTTCAATTCCCCAAAACTTCATTTTCCTGAAATATTGAATAAAAAATTGAGTTTGACTAGGAAATAAAATGTTCAGAATAATACATTTAAATCGTATTTTCTGTACCAGTTACAAATAAGTCACATTTGAATAACTTATACATGTAAATAATAATGGGCAGGGACTGCTGATGGCTATTTACTAAGAGCTAATTCAGTCTCAGGCATTATGGTAACCTAATGAAAGAACTGACAACTCTGTGCCCAGAACAAGTTTATGGTGTGCATGTTAGTCTTCTGAACTGGAGAAGAGGAACTGAATTCCTCACTACTTAAATAATTTGTTCCTCAAAAGAACTACATAATACTTGAAGACAATAAGAAGAGCTTGAAATATTTTAAAAATAATGTTTACTATGGCCTCAAATTCAGAGAAAATTGATCATTAGGGTTTTGCTTAGCATTCCTTGCAGTTTGACTATAAATGCCCTCCATAATCTCATGTGCTTGAATCGGGAGGTTAGAACTGTTTAGAAAGTTGTGGGGCTTAAAGAAGGTGGAACTTTGCTGGTAACTGAGAGTGGGGTTTGAGGTCTTACAGCATGGCCCACTCTTTGTCTGCTCTCCACTTCATGTGTGTACATGCAATGTAACCATTTACCTGCCACCATGCCTTCAACGACATGACTGTATCTTCTCAGTCTGTAAGCCAAAATAAGCTCGTTGTTCCTTAAGTCGCTTCTTGTGAGTTATTTATGTGCAGGAAAAATAAAAGTAAATAATACAGAATAAGAGAAAAAAATCACACTACCCATAAGGAAAGTTTTCAAAAAATAACATCTCTGTACCATCACCAAAATTGTGCTTTATTCAGTAACAACAGTGACAATTATCTAAGCTGTAAAAGCCCCTGCCCAGGTGACAGGCAGACTGGAAAGGCTCCTTGGAGGGCACTGGGGTAACACCTGCTGCTCTTCCCTCTGTGTATCTGGGATACTGTGCCACAGAAAAAGGATCATTCTCAGCAGCCCCTTGACGGTAGAAGGAGAATAGTCTCATGGAAATATCTTCCCTATCAGTGGTCATCTTTGGCATATCAGGGGTGAAGGGTGGAAAAGATTCTTCAAAATTCATGACAGGTTTTGAAGGAAGAGTAGATGAGTTGCTATGGAACTAGGTGAGATGGAGTCCCTTCTGTCTTGATCCTGGTGACTGCTGAAGCACTCACATGTTCTTCTGTGGGCACTTCTGCTGGCAGGGTGGAGGAGGTTGCACAGGAGGGCATTTCTGCTGGCATGGCTGAGGGGGGCATGGCTCTGGGCACTGTGGAGGAGGACAAGGCTCAGGGCACTTTGGGGGAGGACAAGGCTCAGGGCACTTTGGAGGAGGACAAGGCTCAGGGCACTTTGTGGGTGGGTACACAGAAGGAGGCTGGCAGGGCTGCTTGCACTGCTGCTGTTGGTAAGACATTGTGCTGAAGTCTCAGGATCTGAAAGACATTACATAGCGGTTCTCACAAAAGGTGATTTTCATAAAGAAAACTGGTCTCTAAGATTTTGGACAGTAATTCTCTCGCATACAATCAGTACTCCCAAATCTTTGTCTTTTAGGACTTCCTACATTTTCCCTTCCAATTTAGTGTTTTGTTTCATTTAACTTTGCAGATCCTTCTTTGGTTGCATTCCCCATACCCAGAAACATCTGTTTTAAAGAATATAGTGTTTCTTGCACAAAACAACATATTCAATTTCTGAAACCCTAAGTAATCTCAAAACCAATCCTTATCACCATTAGCACCTGTAAAATCCCAGACAGAACACGGGTTTCACATCAGAGGACACCTAAAAAAATTCAAGGGTCTAATGCCTGCCAAGAGGTAGGCCTTTGAAAAGGGCACCAAAACGTAAGAAAATAAAAATACTCTGTTCTATCACCATCTTCAAAGCAATCCTTCCCTATTGTTTTGGTTTTCCATATGGGCATCAACCACCTATACACAAAGGCAGAAACAAGCTAACACAATGTGGATCACTCTGCCACGTTGCTGAATTTCAGATTGGTAACTAAGATTCAACCCATGATCACAGTTTGAAATCACCAACCATTCTCTCTAAAGTAAACTACGTGAGAAGACCATAGACAGACATCAATTCAGGAGGTCAGACTTACCAGGTTCTCTGTAGTCTGGGGTTTGAGTAGCTATGGTGTTACACTTCTTCATCCAACTCTTTTTTATAGGACCAGCTGCCCCACCCAGTAGGACGTAGAGCCACTAGATGGTGGGCTGGTCCAACAACTTCCTAACTAAAATGCAAATCTGGCTTAACCAGGACTCTCCAAAACAGGAAATATCCTGTCCCTGGACATAGTCACTGGGACGAGTGCAGTGACTCAGAGGTCATTCCTTCTTTCTTTCTTTCTTTCTTTCTTTCTTTCTTTCTTTCTTTCTTTCTTTCTTTCTTTCTCGGTTTCAGTCTTTTGTTGCAGCTGGAGAAACTGGGGATTTTCCACCTGGTTACCCAAAATTGTCTTTCTTGGTTTTAAATACTATCTCTTTCATCTTTGCCATAACTGAAAACTGTCTACTTCAACTGCTTGCCACTTTGCAGCATGTAGGCTTATTTACTCTCATAAGACTAAGACCTGGTCTACCTCTTAATGGTGAAATTTGATGACTATTTCTCAATAAAGCTATATGTAGTCAATGTGTTTGTGAGCCTTGTCTTTTCTCATTCCTTTATTGTTCTAAGAAGACTAACAGTAAATAGTACATTACATATTTATTGTTCTAAGAAGACTGGCTGTAAATAGCACATTACATGTTTAAAGTGCCATTGCTAGAGCCTGCTTGTCTTGTTGAAATGGTTAAGAAGTCTTCCAAAAAATCTATGTAATTGAGTTTTACCTAAAAAAATTAAAGTGACTAGAAAAATAATATCACTTTATAATTAGAGATGGAAGAATAGAATGAAGAAGATGAAACAAAGCCCTTAATTAGCCTCAGCTCTGCTCTGAGAAGCACACAGGCACTGAATCAACACCAGTGAAGCATGTCAGCTTCCTGTGACTGTCGATGCTTCTGACAGTAAGGAAGGGTTTAGACGAGACTGCCCTTGTTCATGTCCCTATAGGGAAAGAATCATCAGTTCAGAACCTGAGGCTAGGAAACCCCACTGATAGATGGCTCACATAGGCTAGTGCACATACCACAAGGCAAAGTCAATAGAATTCATTCGGCAGGTCAATTACTTCTCTCTGTATCCTCAGTCACATCTAAAGCATCGTCTGAGAAGAAAAAACAAAGTCTGACTTCTGATAACCAAAGTAAGAAAATTATCTGGCCATCTGGGATTGGAGTGTCATATAGCATCATCTAAGTTACTCTTGAGACTCTCGTTCTAGACACCTCATAACAAAGGGAATAAAAGGTTAAAGGGGAATGATGGAATAGGAAGGGTTAAGTTAGAATTGGAAGTCAGGATAAAGGAGGGAATATAGAGAAGGATAACTAATGCTAAAGGCTAGTTGATAAAGCCGTTTGGATGCCTACTGCCATATAAGCTTTCTAAAATGTATACACATACATATGTAAAAAGAGTTTTAATAGTGTTACCTCACAATGAGAGCCCAAGTACACTTGTCACCTTAGGCTGGCAAATAAAAACCCCAGTACCAGGAAAGAATTATCTCTATTGTACAATTCATCAGCAGGGTCCCATAGACTACCAAGTATTATAGGATATTGATAATACTCTTGGTTACCCTCCAGAACTCTATTGTTTGACCTCTGCCTGGCACTGAAGACACTACATGCTTGAGACACAGAATAAGGAGAGAGAAAGCAGACACTCAGCTGGAAACCTTGTACTAACTAACTCATGACTCTGGAGTTTTGTAGGCATGCTTTCAGAGGATGAAAATCATCATCAGTCTCACCCATCTGTGAAACCTATGAGTTACAATGACTGGCCTGATGACATATGCTCACTGGAGCAATTGTGTCAGGAATGTTATGGGAGCAACCAACTACTTTCTGATTATATCTAAAAACTTGCTCAATGAGAAGGAACCAATACCTGCTTTTGGGACTGTTAATGCAGCCAAGAACCTGTGACTGAGTAGGTCACAGGCCCTAGGGGAGAAGGCAATATTATTGTTCTGCTAAATGGGCATGTCATTGAAATGATCCCACACGGCCTATTGCTATACCCATAGATCAGTGTATCACTTGTTCCTCATCAGAGAACTTTTTCTTGCAATATGGTAATTAACACCAAGTTACTCAAAAGGTCAGTGTACAGAGAATAGCAGCTTTAGGCATCCTCAGTATTTTCTACATTGTTGGATTGAGTGGGAAGATTGTAAGAATCAGAGGTTGTGAGTGACATCAAGGAAACAGTTTTTCCCAAACACATATTACAGTTTTACATATGAACCACAGAAATTGGGGGGCAGCATGGACAAAATCTATGCAAGCTCAAGCCAGACAAAGAACTCAGCACAGAGAAATGAAGGTGGCCATTTGCATTTGACAGCTACTGGGAAACAGTTGGTTTTTTTTCTTTTGATGAGTTGACTCCATGTAGGTTGATGACACTCTAGGATAGGTCACAGTGCCAAGACTCCTTGAGCACTACAATCTGAACTTGGTAGACAGAGGGAGGAAACTACAAGTTGGGTTTGCAGTGAGGGAACAGTGGAGAGGGTTGATAGAGGAGTTGGTAGATGAGGGGATTAATGTAAAATCACACAATCTGAAATAACCAAAGAATCAATAAAGTATTATTTTAAAGGAATAATACCCAAAAGAGAAGTGTCATGTTTTCCCAGAAGTTGAATTTAGGGGTGAAGGTTAATATACTCTTATACCTATATTTAAATTTCATGATGAAAACTTTACTCTTTACAAATATACTTACTAATAAAACAGTTTTTAACATAGGGAATACTAACCCTGAAAGCACTGGCACCAGAGTCGGGGCAGCCTAAATCTCCTTCCAGGATGAGACACACACAGAAGTTATGATGGAGGAAGGTCATTGGTTAAATAAAGAAACTGCCTTGGCCCTGATAGAACAGAAAATTAGGTAGGTGGGGTAAACAAAACAGAATGCTGGGAAGAAGGGAAGTGAGCTCAGACACCAAGCCTCTCCGCTCCAGGGCAGATGCAATGAAGCAAGCCGCCAGGTCAGACATGCTGAATCTTTCCTGGTAAAACTGGTGCTACACAGATTATTAGAGATGGGTTGATTGGGATATGAGAATTAGCCAGTAAGGGCTAGAGCTAGTGGGCCAAGCAGTGTTTAAAAGAATACAGTTTGTGTGTTGTTATTTCGGGGCATGAGCTAGCCAGGTGGCCAGGAGCTGGGTGGCAGGAACGCAGCCTGCAGCTCATCTCAACAAAGTTAAGTTCCTTTCAAAGATGTTCCATGAAGAGCAGTCACAGAAGAACAAGATCACATAGCACACTTTCTTCAATATGATACTCCAATATCTGAGATATGGAATGCATGAGTGTATATACGTGAACACACACTCACAAAAACACAAAGGTCCTTTCTATCTATCATCCATCAATTAGACAAACATATAATTAACTTAGATTTCCATTCTTGTTTTCTAAGGAATTTTATGAATGATGTTTTGTCAAAAAATGGGAAGCATGGCGTTTTTTCTAAATATTTACTGTCATACTCATAGTCAAATATTAATCCCACCCTTAATCAAAGAAGCTTCTCTCTGATATGAACACTGATGTGTGCACAGACATGCAGCTTCTAATAGACCTGAGAGTGGCAAGTGAGAGCTGACTGCTCAGACACAAAGACACATTTATGCTATAACTACCCTCTCTAAAGTTTACAAATCATTGCCAAAGTGGGACAGAAAAATATAAGAACTGAAAGATCCTGAGCAGAGCTGTGCGATTCTCTCTGGGTCAGCCAGATCACTCATGACCTTATAACATGTATATCCACCTACAATGGGCCTAAACAAGTCTGGATCTATCAACGGTCAATCAAGGGTCAGAGCTGGGCTAGTCAACTTAGCATTGCTTTTATGCATATGTTTGAAGACTGACCACTTGTTGTTGGATAACCAATCATGGCACCTACCCTGTGGAAGACTGATTATCCTTCCTCTGTGGTTGTTGCTTCCTTAGAGCTCTTCATTTAGAGGTAGGTCCTACAAAACTTCCCAACCCACACTGGCAAGTCAACTTACCAGTTGTTATTTTTCAGATTCTGTTTAAGTATCTATATTGTTGAGATTTCACGGGCATAGCTTCCCTGTCATATCTAGAATTCAAAATCGTGATGCATACTTCCTGGTCCTCTAACCTTTGCTGTCTTCCTGCTCCCTCTTCCACTGTTTTCCCTGAGCCTGGGTGGTGACTGTGTTGGAGATCTGCCAGCTGGGAATGAATACCCCACGTTTAGCTGATTCTCTGAATTTGGACCAACTGTGCATTTATGTAATAGTCTCCATGTGCTGCACAAAGAACCTGCTTTGATGAGGGCTGAGAGCTACACTCATCTGTGGGTATAAGGATAGATATTTAGGGTGGTATTTGCAATTATATTGGTTTAGAAAAGAGACGATAATATGATATCCTCTGAGATCCATTACCACACTAGCCATGGCTTGCAATACCAGACATGAATTTTCGTCTATTGAGTAGGCTTTACATCCAGTTAGATAGCTGTTGGTTACTGCCAAAACATAAGTGTCACTATTGCACTTTTAGGGATATCTAACCTCACTGGTCATTGTTGTGGTTTACAGCTTTTACCGCTGGTGTGACTTGTGATTGCTTCTTCCCTTGACAACTTGCACATCAACTTCATATGCTATGACAACTAGTCACCATAGAAGAGATTTTTGGATCAGACTCATCTTGAATTCTTTGATTCCTGTGTCCAAAGTACATGGTGGCCTCAGCAATAGGACTTGTCTTCAATCCCTGGACACAACCAAAAACAGCAGCAATGGCCTATATTGTTTAGGGAGGTCTCTAGGACTCTATTAAGCAATAACTCAAAAAGAAGATTCCTATTCCTGAAAGATAGCCTATGCAAATCAACACAAGTTTTAGATTTCATCTTACCCCCGTCAGAATGACAACAATCAGCAAGAGAATTGCCAACGAATGCTGGTGAAGATATGTTGAAAAAGGAACCCCCATTCACTGTTGGTAGGATTGAAAACTGGTCCAGCCACTTTGGAAGTCAGTGTGGATAGCTCAATATTCTAAAAATAAATCTCCCATATGACCCAGTTCTACTACTCCGTGGCATATGACCAAGGAATTCAGCACCCTACTCCAGAGATACTTGCTCAGCCATGTTTATTGCCTCTCTACTCACAATCACTAAGAAATGAAACAACCTATGTGTTCCTCACCTAGTGAATGGATAATGAAAATGTAGTGCACAATGGAATTCTAGTCCACTGTAAAGAAAACAAAACAATGAAACATGCAAACAAATGGATGGAACAAGGAAATCATATATTGAATGAGATAACCCAGGCCCAGAAAAAGAATTCCACATGTTCTTTTTTGTTTCTGGCTCACAGTTTCAAATTTTCAGATGTGACTATTAGCCTGGTGTCCTAACAGAAACCAGGGAAGTGTCCATCCCATTGCCATCCCTTTGGAACTAAGCCACCACTTGAGGCTCAAACCCATTGACCCCCATAGCTCTTCTTTAGTGTCATCCTCAGTCATTCCTCCCAGATCGTTTCTATTCCATTGTGGCTCCCTGCAAACTATAGACTTTCTCTCTACTAGGGACCCCACAGCCACTAAGCTTGGCTGGGAAGCAAGCAGGCTACCTGTACCTTCCTTCCCTTCTTCCATTTTGATCTCTCTAGGGTACTCTCAAACCTTCCCATGCTGTCTGTCTCAGTCCTTCCTAGCCAACCTCCATCCCTGTGGTACCCAGCCAACACTCCTGATACAGAACCACAGTGTCCTTCCTTTTTGGGCTCCTCAACCATGCCATTCTATCAGAGGAGGAAGAAGACAAACAATTATGAAGACGTTAAAGGTTGTCAAAGTTTCACAGATGCTGGTTCCACAGCATAGCTGGAGTACAACTTCCTCTGGAACTGAACAAACATGGGATCAAACTGGACCCTCTGAATGTGGCTGACAGTTGGGGCAGACTGAGAAGCCAATGATAATGGCACTGGGATTTGTCTCTACTGCATGTACTGGCTTTTGGGGATCTTAGTCTATTTGGATGCACACCTTCCTAAGCCTGGATGGAGGGGGGGCCTTGAACTTCACACAAGGCAGGATACCCTGCCCTCCCTTAGGACTGGAGGGGGAGGGAGAGGGGGGAGCAGGAGGGAAATGGGAGGAGGGGAGTAAATGGGAATTTTGAATGGTATTATTTATAAAGCAATAAAAAAAGAAAAAAAAAAGACAATGTTGCCAGTGATATGACACTGTGGGGGTGATGACACAAGACATTGCCTTGACTTAATCATATGTCAGACTTTACGTTGAGCCATTTGATGCCTAAGATAATGCTAATATTTTCACTTTAAGAAGAAAGTGAAATTGACATGTAGAGGACTTAAAGATCTTATTCCAGGATGGTCATTTAACAATTGAAAGCCAGACTGCTTCAGACTCTTTGCTTTGGGGAGTCCAAATCCAGGGACAAGCTACTTGAGAGAACAATTAGTCATACAATGTGAACATTGTTTTAAAAAAAACAGCAACAACAGAAAAAAACAAATACTCCACCAGGAAATATATGCACCATCTAAGAAGAAAGTAAAATCTAAATACACGTGGTACTCTAGTTAGCTATTTTATTACCAGATAAGTAATATTGCACTAATGGCACTCTGAGAAATTTTGGTTTAAAAGTCTCACTGAGCTCCAGAAGTTGTGCTGTTTTTATTTCCCTGTACTGAGAAATCTGAATCTTGACTCACATTTTTAGGAAGAATGAGGGGTTTGATGCAGTTGGCCTGACTTAGGGTGGCTCTGCAGGGGTGGCTCTGGGAACTGAGGAAGGGCCATCTCATTGATGAAAGCTTCCAAGACTGGCATGTGTCAACACACTGTGGTTGTGCAGTGGAAAGAAGACACTAAAGTCAGCACACATGTGTGTCTGGAAGGGCCGCTCCACTGCAGCTGATGCTGCGTATGACATGCCTGGGAAAACAGAACAACAGCTTTCATTGAGAGCATTCACAGGAGAAGAAGACTGTGCAAACCAGAGCCATGCATTCTTCAATTCCAAAGAACACTTTGTGCTTTTAATTTCAAGCACACCCAGTGGGATACTGTATGGTTTCTCCTCCTGTCATTAACAGGAAATCAATTGTTTCTATGTTGGGAATGCTTCCTTCTCATAAATTTCCTCAGGAATTCCATTCCTTTGCACAAGGAAGATATTTTGGAAAGCTGCAAAAGATGACATTAAAAAGGCATCCTTAACTTTATAGATCTGGTAAATCCCTTAAGAGACTTTTTTTTTTAAATATTACCTACTTGAAAGTTGAACCAAGGACATGACTCAACTTCAGGGGAAAGAACCAATGAGAACTCCAGAAAATCAGAGACCAGAAATTCAGAGAGCTTCACATATATTCTCAAGGAACATGTAGTTGAACACATTGCCTATGTGATTCTCGGGCAAAGGTGTTCTGAACTTCATGGACCAGAAGATACTATCTCTTTATTTCACTAACACTCACATTTTGGATATATCAATCTCAGTCACAAGACAGGACCCAGTTGTCACTTGTCATGATCTAATTGATGGGTGATCTCAGTACTTACAAAGGAAAGCTGCATGTCTGCAGCATTAACAATTTTAAACAAACATGGGGAACAAAAAATTGAACACACATAGAATCAGATCAACTCACAGAATAACCTCATAAGTAAGGCATGAGGAGCATGTGTTTAAATTATATAGACAGCTAAAGGAATCCCGTGGCAAAGGAGGAAAGGAGGAAAATAAGTGTTGAAGCTCAAATCCACGTCTCTTCTGTATTTGTGTTGTAAGCATTGCCAAGTATTTAAACAGGATCATCCTTCCAACTCCTTTACATCCCTGTATCTACCATATTACAGAAAATAAGGACAATAAGAAAAATTAAGGCCTGAGTAGAATACAAGGAACAATACGTTTGAGAATTGTATTTCCTATGTGAGTTAGTTGTGTCTAAGCCACTTCTACACTGAACCAGCTATGCTAATGTCACTGTGGAGGTGATGGTGACGATCCTAATGATGTTGTAAATGGTAGTAACAGTGAAAAATTTGTTGTTACTGAGATGGAGATGTTGGACATGGACATGATGGTCTTGGTGGGTGTATGGTCATAGTATGGGCAATGATTGGCAGATGATGATGGACGTGCCACCGCTGGTGGTGATAGGCATGACAGTTGGCAAGGTAGAAATGAAGACAATCAGCAGTTGCTACTTATTTAGTTCTAAATTATTGTCTGGCATTGTGCCCATAAAAATGACATGTATTTATTCCATTTTTGGCAAAGGCAAATCATTGATATATTTACAAGTTTTGTTGTCTAACATTAAAAATAAAACATGGCCAGTTTTCAGAAAAATACAGCTCCATTTATTACCATCAAAATAATAAAATTCCTATTAAAGAAATATAACATGATATATAGATATATGTGATATAGAGGAAAAGAAACCCATATACACTTCCCATGAGAGAGTAAATTAATTGGTCCTGGTTACTGCTGAAGCATTGACTTGCTCTTGGGTGAGCACTTCTGCTGGCAGGGTGGAGGAGGTTGCACAGGGGGAAATTTAAGCTGGCATGGCTGAGGGGTCATGACTCAGGACACTGCGGAATATGTTAAGGCTCTAGGTACTGTGGAGATAGAGAAGGCTCAGGGCACTGAGGGCCAAGAGACAACTCTAGGCATATTGGAGGAAGACAGGGCTCTGGACACTTTGTGGGTGGGCACACGGAAGGTGGCTGGCAGGGCTGTTTGCACTGTTATTGTTGGTAAGACATCGTGCTGAAGTCTCAGGATCTGAAAGACATTACATTACATTGTTAGGGGTGATTCACATAAAGAAGGCCGATGGAGACATCGTACATCACATCCATTTCTTTCTCCACACATGCACACTACAGTTTTAGGATAGCCTGGCTTTTCACTTTCCTGTTAGCAATCTGTGACTCTAGCCTTGGGAAATAACCTTTGTTTCATGCCTTATTCCAGCAAAAAAAAAAAAAACCTTATTTCAGCAAAACAAGTAAGGCTAATTTCACACAGAAATTCATTTGAGGCAGACAGTCTCAAGTTCTGGAACCCTGAGCAATTTGAGAACCCATCCCTGTCTCCCCAGTCACTTGTGACATCCCAGCAGGTTGACTGGAGTTACAGAATAAAGAATAGCTCAGAAAAGTCCCAGATCCTAATAGCTGCTAAGGTATAGGGCTCTGAAAAGAACATCAAAAGATGCACATGAAAGAGAAAAATACTCTGTTCAACCACTGCCCAAAGAAATGGAAAAGCCACCTTTCACAGTGGACCATTGTATCCATTGCTATATTTCTGATTGCTAAGATGTTGCTGTTCATCTCATGAATACAACTGGACTCATCACACTTAGTCCCTCAAAACTGACTGGAGCACATAAGCAGACCATAAAGACAGACCAACCCAAGAAACACTCACTCACCAGGATCTCCAAAGGAGTCCAGGACTTGAGCACCAGGATTCTGCTGTCACACAGTCAAGGACTGCAATAGAGAACTTGAAATCAAACTTACACCAGAAGACCATTCTTTTTATGTAAGAAAGAGACAATCAAAATAATAACATGTCCTGGCAGAGGAGTGAAGGAAATATAATAGAAAATGTCAGACTGTGAGAGAGTAGAATAACCCATCAAATATGGAACTCAGCATTACCTGGGTTGATATGAAAAGAAGTCAAATATAGAATACAATAGAGATGCCTGCATATCCATCTATATTTCAGAACTACACCTAATAATGAGAGTTAAATATTCGGTCTCATGACTCAACAGTGAATGAAAGGGATAAAAAAAATATGGCACTAAAATGAATCTTAAGGAGCAATAATATCATGCCCTCTGCAAGCAAATAAATGCAACTGCATGTCATCATGTTAAGAAATAAGAAAAAATACAGTCTTAAATACAAGGTTGGAACCAATGTCTCAAATATTGAAGGAGAAAAAGATAACAAGGGTAGGTTGATGTAGATGTGTAACTATTACATCAGATGAAGGAAACAAGTGAGAAGAAAATACATGGGGGTGTAGGGAGAGGATGTGTCCTAAGTGACGCATGCATATCTGAGTAAAGCATAATCTTAATATATCATGGGCTAAAAGAGAGATCATAGTTGTGCAAAATGAAATTATGTTTCCTCAAGCAAACAAGCTCTAAGTAATCTTTTTATGACCCAAAAAGCAGTCAAAACCTGATTACAGTAAAATAACCTGGGGATCAAAGAATAAAAATTAAGGAACAGGAGCATATCAGGAAGGTCATAGATTCGGTTTTAGGAAAAAGGAACACATAAGCACTATCAACCAGATTGTACTTTATTCAGGTAATGAAGCCACAGTAACAACCACACAAGGACTGAGAGTTTTGGAAACATCCTGTGAGTGCACAGGGTGGGAAGATGCTGCTCATCACTGAGCATCTGGGACACTGAACCAGTGAGGAAGGACCATTCTCAGCTGCCCCTTGACAGCAGAAACAGAAAAACCTCAGGGGAATGCGTTCTCTATGAGGGGACATCACAAACACATGGAGAAAGAAGGGTGGACAAGATTCTCTTGCATCCATGGCAGGCTTTGAACTTTCACCTCTTTCTTGGTTTCCTCCTCTTCTCTTGGTCCTGGTGACTGCTGGAGCACTCACTTGCTCTTGGGTGGGCACTTCAGCTGGCAGGGTGAAGGAGGTTTCACAGGAGGGCATTTCTGCTGGCATGGCTGAGGGGGGCATGGCTCAGGGCACTTTGGAGGAGGACAAGGCTCTGGGCACATCGGGAGAGGACAAGGTTCAGGGCACTGTGGAGGAGGACAAGGCTCTGAGCACTTTGGAGGAGGACAAGGCTCTGAGCACTTTGGAGGAGGACAAGGCTCTGGGCACTTTGGAGGAGGACAAGGCTCTGGGCACTTTGTGGGTGGGCACACAGGAGGAGGCTGGCAGGGCTGCTTGCACTGCTGCTCTTGGTAAGACATCGTGCTAAAGGCTCAGGATCTGAAAGACATTACATGACAGTGTTAGGGGTGATCATCACAGAGAGGAGATGGAGACATGGAGCATCACATCCACTTCTTTCTCCACACATGCACATCTCCCCAAGCCCCGTTTAAGGAAAGACCGACTTTTCCCTTTCTTGTCAGCCGTCTGTGCCACCTGCCTCGTGAGATATTCTTTGTTTGATGCCTTTTTCCAGGAGAAAATATTTCTTCCAATGAAACAAATGTGTTTCACAGAGAAACGTCTTCAATGAAGGAAATCTCAAGGTCTGATGACCTGAACACCCTCAGAATGAATATCCCTGACTCTCCTGTCACTGTGACATCCCAGCAGGTTGTCTGGGTGACAGAGTAAAGGACAGCTCAGGGAAACCAGGTTTTAATACCTGCTAAGTCATAGGACTATAAAAAGACACCAAAGATGCGCATGAAAGAGAAATACACTGTGTTCAATCTCATACTAAAGAAAAGAAAAAGCCACCACACACCGTCCCTAAAACTTGACTGCAGCACATAAGCAGACCATAAAGACAGACCAACTCAAGAAATAACACTCACCAGGTCTCCAAAGTAGTCTAGGACTTGATTACCAGGAGTCTGCAGTCATGCAGCCAAGGACCTCTTTATAGCACTGACTGCCCCGCCCAGAGGGAGTAGAGCTGACTGACAGTGGGCAGGTCCTTGAATTTCCTAAGCAAAATGCAAATCCATGCATGACTCGCTTGACTGGGACTCTACATCATGTGAAATATCCTGTGTCTGGACGTCATCACTGTAGAGTGCTGTGACTCAGTGGGCCCTCCTTTCTCTTTCATTTCAGCTAGACTTCCCTGGTTGTCCAAGTTGTCTTTCTTGATTGAAGACAGTATTTCTTTTCCCTGTTACTCCTCTCATTTCCTGTTTGTTCTATCTCAGCACACTGATACTCTTTGGTGCACTGGCCCATTTATATTCCTGCTTTTAGGCAAAATTTGCCTGTGTGCTGCAAGAAGGACAGGTTTATATGGGAGGTTAGCTGTGCTTTCAGGTTTGTCTTTGAGAAGTCTGTTCCAAGAGACAGGTCTGGTCTGCTGGATAGGTTTAAATCTTTTCTGTAGCAATAGGAAATAAAATATGCTGTTCATAGGGAAGGGTGCTGGGCTTGGACCTTATCCTGACCCTAGTCAGGACTGCTGTCTCCAACGACATATATGGGGTATATATTTAGATTCCCCTCTAATGATTTTCATAAGGCTGCTTATCAAGATGATAGAGGAACTAAAATCATACCAACACTAACACCTGCCCTAAGCATGTTCATGCTTAGGTGGTCAGCATGAAGACTCATAATCTCCCACACTTCTCTTGTGTGAAGAGCTGTTGAGCCCACCTTGGTTGTGGTACACACCAACTAGAGCTCTGAGATCTCCCAAAACACATAGTATACTGACTCCTTCATATATAACACATATGTTCTTTCTTGCACATGAACACAGACAGACAGACAGACAGACAGACAGACAGACAGACAGACAGATAGGCAGAGCATCAGTCTTACCTTTTTATCTGCCATGTAGCTGCATTCATAGTTTCCTGATTTTCTAATGTACATTAATGATTCATTGCTGCATGAAAACTGACAGAAGGAATTAAAATTGGGTGTTTTTGTACTTCTTTATTGACTTTTGAACACTTTGATGGAGTTTAAGGCTCTGTTTGTGTTGGAGGAGGACAAGGCTCTGGACACTTTGTGGGTGGGCACACAGGAGGAGGCTCACAGGACTGCTTGCACTGCTGCTGTTGGTAAGATTGTGCTGAAGTCTCAGGATCTGAAAGACGCTATGTGACAATTCTCACAAGAGTTGATCCCCACAGAGAAAAAAATCTCAAGCTTATGAGCTATCAGAACTCTTCCTGAATCCCATCTCCTCCTCCTGACTTTCCCTTCCATGTCACCATTTTGTTTCATTAACCTAGAAAACAAAACTTTTTCTTCACATTTTCTGTGAGAAAACATCTTTCTTCCAAAGGACAGAGTACATGATCTTACAGAAAACATCATCTTCAAGGACAGTCTGAAGTTTAAGTTCTAAAATACTGAGCGACCTCAGTGATGAGTGTAACTGCTGCCATGATTATACTCAGGATGTCCCACGAAGTAGACAAGGGTATAAATCAACACCAAGAATTCAAGAATCTAGAACCTTCTAAGAAGGAGGAAAACAAGAGTTCAGAAAAGAGAAAAGTATTCTCTTCAGTCCTCGAAAGTTGCTTTATAATTGGAGAAGAAAGAACAGAATGAGGAACATAAAACAAGGCCATTAACTAGTCCCAGCTCTGCTCTGAGAAGCACACAGGTGCTAAATCAAACTCAGTGAAGCGTGTCAGCTCCCTGTGACTGTCAGTGCCTTTCAGAGTGAGGACAATTCAGCTGAGAATGTAATTTGTCCATGTTCCTGAAGGGAAAGAGTCATCAGTTCTGAGGCTATGTGACAGAAGAAATAGGACACAGAGGTGTAACAGGGAAAAGAAATACTGTCTTCAATCAAGAAAAACAACTTAGACAATAATGGAAGTCTTGCTGAACCCAAAACACCACCAGTGTTCATAAAGGTTAGTACACATACCATAGGGCCAGATCAGCAGGAGACTCAGTACTCTCCATGTTTGCATATCACATGTAAAGAATGATCTTAAGCAATGTCTGACTTCAACCATACCAAATTACAAAATTGCACAGTGACCTGGGATGTCAGTATAACACAGGGTCATTTAACCAGAGGTTCTTCCTGTGAATATAGCCCACTAAGAAGATACAAAGGGATAAAGGAAATAATGCAAACGGGTGAGTTACATTGTGATAGGACATGAGAGGGCAGGGTAGATCAGAGCATAGAGAGATGACTGACATAAAAGACCTTTTGGAAAAGCCATATCGAAATCCACTACTCTAAAAGCTTACTAGAATATATACATATATAAAAATGTTCTAATGCAGTTACCTTACAACTAGAGGTGTACAAAACCACAAGTAGATATCTCATACTAGAAAGTGAAAAGCTTTGTAGCAGTAATACTTTACCTCCTTTGGTTTCTAGCCAGTGGGGTCCCCTAGACTGACTTCACTACCTTGCAGACTGTTGCTTATAACTTGTCTACTTTCCAGAGCTTCATGGTAAGAACCTATTTCTGTATACATCAAAGCTTAAGTCAGAGAACATGGAGAAATCTAGGGGGTGCTCACCTGGGCACTTCACCCCTACTGGCCAGCCCTCATGTATTGGAAGGTGCTATGCACACTGCTGAAGGAGAAAAGTACTGAGAAGCCAAGGAAAATGGCACTGAGTTTTGATTCTACTGCATAGACTGGCCTTGTGGGAGCCTAGTCTGTTTGGATGCTCACCTTCCTAGACCTGGATGGAGGTGGGAGGACCTTGGACTTCCCACAGGGCAGGGAACCCTGACTGCTCTTTGGACTGGAGAGGGAGGGAGAGGGGGAGTGGGGGGAGTAAGAGAGGAATGGGAGGAGGGGAGGAGGTGGAAATTTTTAATAAATAAATTTTTTAAAAAAATTTAAAAAGGATATATAAAATTTTTTTTAAAAAGTACTCACCAGCCTCATCCTGTTCTGAACACTGCAACCTACAACAAACACTGGCTTGACAAGGTATGCCCACTGGTGTGATAGTGGCACAAATGTATTGGAGCAACTGCCCACTTTCTGTTTGGATTTAAGGTCCTTCTTTAAGTCCATTCCTAGCACCGGTTAAAAAGAGAGAATGTGTAGCTAGATAGTATTACTGTTCCACTAAATGGACAGAGCAACACAGCAATAGGCAATGGCTTGTCGCTATACTCATATCAATATATCTCTCATTCCTCATCTGAAAAGCTTCTCCTCACTGTAGATTATTGACAAAGAGACCTGCAAGTGACAATGGAGCTGTGAGTAGGAAACTAGTGTTTTAGTGTTTGCTCAGCATTACCTCACGGCGGGGGCGGGGGGGATAGAAATGCTCTTCAGACTGGAGAGGGAGGGGAAAAGGAGTGGGGAGAGGAGTAGGGGGTGGGAGAGAGAGTGGGGGAGGGGAGAGGAGTGGGAGGAGGGGCAGGGAAATGGGAGGCTGGGAGGAGGCAGAAACTTTTTTTTCCTTTTCTCAATAAAAAAAAAAAGAATTCCTACGTCTGAAAAGAGTGGACAAATAAAACAAGTAGTATATATACAATGTGATACACAAGTAGTATATATACA
>JABTXL010002703.1:368633-503205 GCA_025134845.1 Neodon shergylaensis
ACAAGTAGTATATATACAATGTGATACACAAGTAGTATATATACAATGTGATACACAGTAGTATATATACAATGTGATAAACAAGTAGTAAATACACAATGTGATAAATAAGTAGTAAATACACAATGTGATAAATAAGTAGTAAATACAGAATGTGATAAACAAGTAGTATATATACAATGTGATCCTTTGCTATCTCAGGGTAAAATCAGGAAGCTAGAGTGACTACGTGTATTGAGGCACATAATGTCTAGCTTAGTTCTAAAATACTAATTTCATAAGATGCTGTCACATATAAGGGCATTTCTCTCACATAAAACTGGAGCATATGTATCTAAAGTAAAAATCTGAATAAGATTAAACACTTGTAATAACTCTGGATGAGAAATTAACTTTGTTGAACCTCATTATTTTCTTCCCCAATAAAACTGATGTATGATGAGAAAAAAAAGAAAAGAAAAAAATTCTTTTGATTTTAACGAAGACAAAATCAAACATTTAGAAGAGTTGAGTACACAGCAACAGCTGAAAAAATTCCTTGGCGTAACACTGAGTCAATTGCTACTCTCTGTAGCAGCCAAATTCATGGCAGATGCACTCCAACCGAAATGATTCTGTATAAAGTACCCGCATTTGTATTCTATTGGCAGAATCAAATGCTTCCTGTTTCTCTTTTAGTTTGAGCCTATTTGTTATTGATAACATAGCTTATGCTAAGAAACTGACAATGATCCCTCCTGTTTACTGTTATCTGAAATCTCTTGAACAATAAAAAAGAAGTGAAAAAAAAAGAAAGTGTTTTCTTCACAAAACCAGGCCATTAAACACTTGAACTCATAACTGCTGACACAGCATGCACAGTCATGGGAAAGTTCAAACCAGACCGAAACTCATCATGCAGGAGAGGTATATATGAAATCCCACCACTAGCTGAGAAGTTATTAGCAGTTGATAGCTTCTGAGAGAAGGAATGCCAGCTTTCTTCAGTGTTACCCTTGCTGTGTTGACCACACTCCATTGTCTAGAGTAGCTGGACTACACAAAATGGAAATGATGGCAGTAAGAAGCAAATAAAAAATAAATCAAAGTTGGGTGCAAATGTGGGTGGGAGTAGAAGGAGAGGCACAGTGGATGGATGACAGATGTTGCTAAGCTTTTGAGTGAGGATCACTGAAATGCATTTGATAAACTTTTCAAAGAATTAATAAAGATGATATTTTGAAGAAGGCATCAAATTGAATGACACAAACAACTCTGCAAAGACAAGTATCATGTGTTGGCTCTCCTCTGCTGATGGAATGGATGAAGGTGAATATACTCTATATGCATATTTTTATATATTTTGATGAAATAATGAAACTATTTACTTTTTACAATGTATATGCTAATTACACTATTTTCATAATTGCGGCTACTAATTCTGACAGCACTGGCACTAGAGTTAGAGCTGCTAAATCTCATTCCTGGCTGAGACACCAAAGGGGAGTTCCTTCCATAGAAGCTCCATGAAGAGCAGCCACATGTGAACAAAGTGCACAAGACAGTTTCTCAAATGTGAACCTTCAAGACCAGAGACATGGAACATTGTGTGCACAGACATGAATGCACACACATTGATCCTTTCTAGATGTCATCTATGAATGAACTAAACATTTGATTCCCTTAGTTTTATGATCTTTTTAAGGTCAGATGATGCTGAGTTCAACCTGCATATTTTTATCCTAATTTTCTAAGAGTTTTTATGAGTCAAATGGCAAGCATGAACATGAAGTTCTAATATTTTTCTACTTCTTCATTTAATTTAGTATTTTAATGTAATATAATCTATGCCATTAGAAAAAGTCTCTGAATCCAGGCAATAGTGATTCAAGTCTTTAATTCCAGCACTTGGAAGGCAAGGTATATGGATCTCTGTGAGTTCAAGGCCAGCCTGGTCTACAAGAGCTAGTTACAGGACAGGTCCCAAAGCTACAGAGAAACCGTGTCAAAAAAAGAAAGAAAGGAAGGAAGGAAGGAAAGAAAGAAAGAAAGAAAGAAAGAAAGAAAGAAAGAAAGAAAGAAAGAAAAAGGTCCCTGAAAAATAATCAAAATTCTACATTAACAAATGAAAGAAACACTTCCTGGTCTTCCTGCAGGGGCTATACTCCCCAAATACTGCCTCTCCCTTCCTATCCCACCTAGCTTGCATCCAGAACCCCCCCTTCTGCCTCTCTCCCCTCTTTGGGCACATAACATCACTCAGCTCAGCCTGTTTGGGCACTGGGACCGAATTGTGAGGACAACCGGGAGGGCGGTAGTTACTTTGCCTCCATAGCCTGCCTCCAGCAAGCAAGGTAGGCCCTTTGTTTATGAGCTACCCAGCCAGCATGGAGATGTGATCTCAGCACCAGGAGAGCCATCACTGGGGCACCAGGAGAGCCATCACTGGGGAGTGCCATCACTGGGAAGGTACATCAGTGGGCAAGGAGACCTGACTGTAAAAGAAGATCCATAGGGGAGCATTAGGAGGAAGAGATGGGCAGGTGCCATGGCAAGAATTCACCCAACAATCTGAAAAACAACATGAAACCACCAGAACCCAGCGACCTCACAACAGGAGGACATGAACACCTTACTCAAGAAGAATTAGAAAAAATTGACTTTATGAAAGTGATAGAGGCCCTTAAACAGCCTGTAAAAAATGCCCTGGTAGAAATGGATGAGAAGTACAACAGAAAGTTTGAAGAATTGAGTAAATCAGTGAATGATACCCTAGGAAACCGAGGAAAAACAATCAAACAGATAATGGAAACAGTTCAAGACTTGAAAACTGAAATGGAGGCAGAAGAAAACACAAACAGAGGGCCTGCTGGACATGGAAAATCTAGGTAAACAAAT
Organism: Neodon shergylaensis; assembly: GCA_025134845.1. Classification (NCBI taxonomy): domain Eukaryota; kingdom Metazoa; phylum Chordata; class Mammalia; order Rodentia; family Cricetidae; genus Neodon; species Neodon shergylaensis. Next base: position 371,511 of record JABTXL010002703.1, read on the forward strand.
AAAGACTACAGAAACAAGCATAACCAAGTGAATACAGGAGATAGAAGAAAGAATCTCAGATTCTGAAGATACCATAGAGAAAATAAATGCACTGATCAAAGAAAACAGCAAATCCAACAAACTCTCATCACAAAACATTCAGGAAATCTGGGACACAATAAAAAGACCAAACCTAATAATAATAGGAGTAGAAGAAGGAGAAGAAGTGCAGTTCAACGGTCCAGAAAATATATTTAATGAAAGTATAGAAGAAAACTTTCCCAACCTAAAGAAAGATACACCTATAAAGGTTCAAGAAGCATACAGACACTGAATAGACTGGATAAAAAAAATCCCCTCGCCATATAATAATCAAAATACAAAGCATACAGAATAAAGAAAGAATATTAAGAGCTGCAAAGAAAAAAGGTCAGGATCATCTCCTAATATGCATTTGGGAACCTGGATTCTCAGCTCCGCGCTCTCTTCAATGATATACATTTTTAGCTTCGGTTTCTCCTCTGTTCCCTCTTCTATGAGCCTGGAAACTCAAGTCTCTGAAATTTTCCATATTTCAATTCTAGTTTCAGTGTGGGTAGACTAGGCTACACAGGACTGTTGTATCACTTCATTTTTTTTCTAGATTGAATCTTAGGTCAGTGGATTTCTAATTTTGAGAATCATACACAACTTTTGATAATTTACAACATTTTATATAGTCATCCAAAATTTTGCACAGTGGTTCTCTAGTGTAACAGAACATACCCAAAGACTCTCTCTGTATGAACAAAGAGATTCATTAGAATGCCTTAGGGCTGCAGTCCTGCTAATCCCACAAAGGCTACCTGTGAAAGGAGAGTCCAAGTATCCAGTACTTACTCAGTCCAGGAGGTTAGACGTGCTGACTGGTCTTCAATCTATGCTGGAATTGGGATGAAGAATTCTCTAATGCCAGTGAGGAAATGGTTTTGCTGCACTGGAGGGCAAGCAGGCAATGAGCAACAGCTTCCTCCATGTTTTTTATAGGGTCCTAGGAGGCAGAAGGCGTGGTCCAGCTAGAGGTGTGTCCTCCAGACTCTAGATATGGATTAAAGGTGTGTCCTTCAGGTCTTGAGATAAATGTTTATGTTTTTCTGCCTCCAAAGTGTGTCTGTGAAGTGCTGTACCTACTTCAACTTCAGCAAAAACATTTCTCACAGTCGTGCCCTCTGTTTTAGGATTATAGTTAATTCCAGGTATAGTCAGGTTTTTTACTTAGAGTTGTGAAATATGTTTTCATTCCTGGTGCATCTTCATTTTTTGTCATCTGCCTAGAGAAGGCTGTTGCAGTCTCCCATCATCTTTAATCTTTGGACAATGTGGCGCCAAGATACCCTACAGGATTTCCTACCCAACAACCATAATCTTTCTTGCCTTTATAGTAGAGACTCAATCCAAATTTCTGATGGTGATCTTGATCCATCGGCCCTCATAACACTGTTATTTCCTTCTCAGCCTGTTGTATTAAGGACATCAGAAGCTCAAAATGGCTTCGGAGAAGTCTGAGCTCCCATTCAGTGGAATATTTGTTGTGCTCCAAAGAGAGGCAAGGCCCCCACACCAACATTCACCTTGGAACCAAAACTTCCAGACCAGAAGGACCTAAGGTCATGGGAATGGGAAGCAAAGTTTTTCACCAGGAGTTGCTAGGGGAGATAGTGAGAGGAGCTATTCCCTTTTCTACCTCTTAATGCCTGGACCAATGGACATGGGCTAAGGGGAAAGCTGCCTCCTGCAGAATCCTGACCCAGCACTAGAGGCTGATGGTACTTCTTTAATCTTTCCTTGTGTCTTGAAATGTCCAGTCCATCTTTCTGTCCAGACAGCTGTTTCAGGAAGTTGGTGAACACGGGAATATCATAATGAGATACAATGAGCATAGGCACAAGCTCTCATATCAAGGCTGGGGGAGTCGACCAGAAGGAAGAAAAGGTTCCCAAGATCAGACAAACAGGTCAGAGACTCCCCACAGTCCCACTCTTTAGGAGTCCCACAAAAACCCCCAAACTAAACAACCGCAGTGTGCATACAGAGGACACAGTGCTGACCCATGCATCTGTGTGATTGCCTCTTCAGTCCCTGTGAGTCCCTATGATCCCCATTTATCTGATTCTGTGAACCCCTTTACTGCCATCAGCTGCTGGAGAAAGGCTAACTGATGACAGCTGGGCTAGGCACCAGTCTCAGAGTACAGCAATTTCCTAGATATCGTTTCATTAACATTTGTGTGTGTGTGTGACTGTGAGGACCCTGCACAAACTTCCACAGATGAGCAGGACTGAGCTTCTTCTAACAGAAACACCACTGGAATCCACAAAGTGATTCTACAATTTTTATTCCTTTTCTATTGTATTGTATTGGGGTAAAATTTGTCTCTGTAACTGAACAAGGGTCCTCTGCAAGAGGAACAATTGCTTTGGTCCACTGTGTCACCTCTCCAGTCCCCACAAACTGAGTTTGGAGGGAAAATGTCCTCATTCTCTTCCCCTTCTCTCATAAGAAAACATTCACGTTTGTTTTCTCCTTTGCTCTGAGCCCTTGATCATATGTTCTACACAGTCCTATCCACACAGGTTTCTCCAAAGAAACCCTGTTGGGATGTGCTGGGGGCTTTAGCTAAACTGAATCCCAGTTTCCAAATCACTGGACAAAAATAATACCAGTACAGCAACAGAGGAGTGGTTGCATAGAGTCCCTGAGAGTTCATCATGGTTCCTCCCCTACCCTGCCATTCTGTAGCACCAAAAATAAAAACCTAGAGATAGATATTGGGGTTCAAACCAACAACCCAAAAAGCAAAGCAGCCAAGCCACTAGAAACATCTTTCCTGTATTAAGGCTGGGTGACTGTAGAAGAAACAAATTCTTAAGCCTCTTTTAGTTAATTCCAGGTGTAATCAAGTCGGGAAGCGAGAGCAACAACTCAAGAAAATTTGCTTACTTTGGTCAATCTTTTGTATATAAGGGAATGGTGTCCATTCCTACACAGCTGTTATTATTCTTCTCATGTTGTTATAAGAATTCCTCCCATTCTTCTTCCTCTTTTTCCCGGGTCCCTGGGATCATCCAGCTCTGCCTGTTTTGGCTCTGGTATGGTTGCTGGGGGCAAAGGGTGGAGGGAGTTCCTTTGTTTTGGTAGCCTGCCTGCAGAAAGGTAGGCCTTTTCTCAGCGAGGTTCCTAGCGAATGGGTAACCTGGTCCTTGTTTGGAAGACCCATCTGAGTGGTGAGTGTGTTCTTGACCTGCATCAGGAGTAAAAAAACGGAACAGGGACATTCTCTGACCCCCTTGGCTACCTGATCATTCTGCAGGGGCTGTTCTCCTCTGCTGGGGCTGCTCCTCTCTGCTAGGACCTCTCTTTCCCTAGCCCATCCCAGCTTGCACCCAGGACCTTCTCCCTTCTTCCTCCCTTCTGCGGGACCACTGGATCAGCCAGCTCAGCCTGTTTGGGTGCTGGGACAGGTGCTGGGGGCAAAGGGCAGAGGGAGTTCCTTTGTTTTGGTAGCCTGCCTGCAGAAAGGTAGGCCTTTTGTCAGCGAGGTCCCTGGCCAGCAAGGGAACCTGATCCTGTTTCAGAAGACCCATTGGATAGCATTTGTAGGAGGAGATGGGCAGGCACCAAGGCAAGAATTCCTCCATCAATCTGAAACACAACGTGAAAACACCAGAACTCAATGATCTTACAACAGAAGGACTTGAACACCCTAATCCAGAAGAAGTGGAAAAAATTGACTTTATGAGCAATAGAGTCCCTTAAACAGCATGTAAAAAATGCCCTTATAAAAATGGATGAGAAGTATAACAAAAAGTTTAAAGAAATGAGTAATTACGTAAATGATACCCTGGAAAACCAAGAAAAAACGAGCAAATAAGTAATGGAAACAGTTCAAGAATTGAAAACTAAATGGAAGCAAGGAAGAAAACACAATCTGAGGACCAGCTGGATATGGAAAATCTAGGTCAACGAGCAGAGACTACAGAAACAAGCATAACCAAAAGAATACAAGAGATAGAAGAAAGAATCTCAGATTCTGAGGACACCATGGAGAAAATAAACGCACTGATCAAAGAAAACAGCAAATCCAACAAATTCTCATCACAAAATATTCAGGAAATATGGGACACAATAAAAAGACCAAACCTAAGAATAATAGGGATAGAAGAAGAATTACAGCTCAAAGGCCCAGAAAATATATTTAATAAAATTATGGAAGAAAACTTTCCCAACATAAAGAAAGATACTCCTATGAATATTCAAGAAGCATACAGAACACCAAATAGACTGGATCAAAAAAAATCCCCTCACCATATAATAATCAAAACACAAAACATACAGATTAAAGAAAGAATATTAAGAGCTGCAAAGGAAAAAGGTCAGGTAACTTATAAAGGTAAACCTATCAGACTTACACCGGACGTCTCTATGGAAACCATGAAAGCCAGAAGGTCCTGGATAGAGGTACTGCAGAAACTAAGAGACCATGGATGCAATCCAAGACTACTATACCCAGGCAAGCTATCGTTCACTATCAATGGAGAAACCAAAGTATTCCAGGATAAGAACAAATTTAAATAATACCTAGCCACAAATCGAGCCTTACAGAAAGTAATAGAAGAAAAATCACAACTCAAGGAATCCAACATTGCCAACACTGCCCACAATAACTCAGACATCTAGTGACCCTTCACCAGCACAACTCAAAGAAGGGAAACACACAAACTCAACTACCAAAAAAGTGACCAGAGTTAACAACCACTGGTCATTAATATCACTTAAAGTCAATGGACTCAACTCACCTATAAAAAGGCACAGGCTAAGAGATTGGATATGAATACAGGATCCAACATTCTGCTGTTTACAAGAAACACACCTCAACCACAAAGACAGGCACCTACTCAGAGTAAATGGCTGGGAAAAGACTTATCAAGCAAATGGACCTAAGAAACAAGCAGGTGTGGCCGTACTAATTTCTAACAAAGTTGACTTCAAACTTAAATCAATCAGAAGAGATGGAGAGGGACATTTTATACTCATAACAGGAACAATTCATCAGGATGAAGTCTCAAACCTGAATATCTATGTCCCTAATATAAAAGCACCCACTTACGTAAAAGAAACATTACTAAAACTCAAGGCAGTCATCAAACCGCACACACTAGTAGTAGGAGACTTCAACACTCCTCTCTCACCAATGGATATGTCAATCAGACAGAAACCTAACAGAGAAATAAGAAAATTAATGGAGGTAATGAAGCAAATGGAATTAACAGACATCTATAGAACATTCCACTCAAATAGGAAAGAATATACTTTCTTTTCTGCAGCTCATGGAACCTTTTCGAAAATTGACCACATACTCAGTAACAAAGCAAGCTTCCACAGTTACAAAAAAATATTAGTAACCACTTGTTTCTTATCGGACCACCATGGATTAAAGTTGGAATTCAACAACAATGCTACCCCCAGAAAGCCTACAACTCATGGAAACCGAACAGTCAACTACTGAACCACACCTGGGTCAAGGAAGAAATAAAGAAAGAAATTAAAGTCTTCCTTGAATTCAATGAAAATAAAGAAACAACATACTCAAATTTATGGGACACAATGAAAGGAGTCCTAAGAGGAAAGTTCATAGCACTAAGTGCCCACTTAAAGAAAACAGAGAAAGCACACGTTGGAGACTTTAACAGCCCACCTGAAAGCTCTAAAAAAAAAAAAAGAAGCAGACTCACCTAGGAGAAGTAGAAGACTGGAAATAATCAACTGAAGGCTGAAATCAACAAAATGGAAACATAGAAAACAAAGCAAAGAATCAATGAAACAAAAAGCTGGTTCCTGGAGAAAATCAACAAGATTGATAAACCCCTATCCAAACTAATCAAATGACAGAGAGAGAATTTGCAAATTAATAAGATCAGAAATGAAAAGGGGGTCATAACACAGACACAGAGGAAATTCAGAGAATCATTAGATCTTACTACAAAAGCCTGTATTCCAAAAAATTGGAAAATGTAAAAGAAATGGACACTTTTTAGATAAATACCATATACCAAAGTTAAAGCAGGACCAGGTGAACAATATAAATAGACTTGTTAGTCGCGAACAATTAGAAGCTATTATCAAAAACATCCCTACCAAAAAAAGGCCAGGACCAGATGGTTTCGATGCGGAATTCTACCAGAACTTCCGAGAAGACCTAATACCTATACTCCTTAATGTATTTCATAATATAGAAACAGAAGAGTCATTGCCAAATTCCTTTTATGAAGCTACAGTTACTCTGATACGAAAACCACACAAAGACACAACCAAGAAAGAGAATTAGAGACCAATCTCAGTCATGAACATCGACACAAAAATCCTCAATAAAATACTGGCAAACCCAATCCAAGAACACATTAGAAAAATTATCCATTATGATCAAGTAGGCTTTATCCCAAAGATGTAGGGCTGGTTCAACATACGAAAATCTATCAATGTAATACATCATATAAATAAACGGAAAGAAAAAGCCATATGATCGTTTCATTAGATGCTGAAAAAGCATTTGACAGCCCTCTATGATAAAAGTCTTGGAGAGATTAGGGATACAAGGGTCATACCTAAATATAATAAAAGCTATTTACAGCAAGCCAACAGCTAACATCAAATTAAACGGAGAGAAACTCAAAGCCATCTCACTAAACTCAGGAACACGACAAGGCTGTCCACTCTCTCCATACCTCTTCAATATAGTGCTTGAAGTTCTAGCAATAGCAATAAGACAGCATAAGGAGATCAAGGGGATTCGAACTGGAAAGGAAGAAGTTAAACTTTCGTTATTTGCAGATGATATGATAGTGTACAAAAGCGACCCCAAAAACTCCACCAAAAAACTCCTACAGCTGATAAACACCTTTGGTAATGTTGCAGGATACAAGATCAACTCCAAAAAAATCAGTTGCCCTCCTATACACAAAGGATATGGAAGCAGAGAGGGAAATCAGAGAAGCATCACCTTTCACGATAGCCACAAACAGCATAAAGTATCTTGGGGTAACTCTAACCAAGGAAGTGAAACATCTATTTGACAAGAACTTTAAGGCATTGAAGAAAGAAATTGAAGAGGATACCAGAAAATGGAAGGATCTCCCTTGCGCTTGGATTGGGAGGATCAACATAGTAAAAATGGCAATTCTACCAAAGGCAATTTATAGATTCAATGCAATCTCCATCAAGGTCCCATCAAAATTCTTCACAGATCTTGAGAGGATAATAATCAACTTTATATGGAAAAAAAACCCAGGATAGCCAAAACAATCTTATACAATAAAGGAACTTCTGGAGGCATTACCATCCCTGACTTCAAACTCTATTACAGAGTTACTGTAATGAAAACAGTGTTGTATTAGCATAGAAACAGAGAAGTCAACCAATGGAATTGTATAGAAGACCCGGATTTTAGCCCACAAACCTATGAACACCTCATTTTCAATAAAGGAGCTAAAAGTATACAATGGAAGAAAGAAAGCATCTTCAACAAATGCTGCTGGCACAACTGGATGTCAATCTGTAGAAGAATGAAAATAGACCCATATCTATCACCATGCACAAAACTCAAGTCCAAATGGATCAAAGACCTCAATATCAATCTGAACACATTGAACCTGATAGAAGAGAAAGTGGGAAGTACCCTACAACATATGGGCACAGGCGATCGCTTCCTATGTATAACCTCAGCAGCACAGACATTAAGGGCAACATTGAATAAATGGGACCTACTGAAACTGAGAAGCTTCTGTAAAGCAAAGGACACTGTCACTAAGACAAAAAGGCATCCTACTGACTGGGAGAAGATCTTCACCAACCCTGCAACAGACAAAGGTCTGATCTCCAAAATATATAAAGAACTCAAGAAACTAGACTTTAAAATGCTAATTAACCCAATTAAAAATGGGGCACTGAACTGAACAGAGAATTCTCAACAGAAGAAGTTCAAATGGCCAAAAGACAGTTAAGGTCATGCTCAACCTCCTTAGCAATCAGGGAAATGCAAATCAAAACAACTTTGAGATATCATCTTATACCCGTCAGAATGGCTAAAATAAAAAACACCAATGATAGCCTTTGCTAGAGAGGTTGTGGAGTAAGGGGTACCCCCATCCATTGTTGGTGAGAATGCAAACTTGTGCAACCACTTTGGAAATCTTCGTGGCGGTTTCTCAGGAAATTCGGGATCAACCTACCTCAGGACCCAGCAATACCACTCTTGGGAATATACCCAAGAGATCTCCTATCATATTACAAAAGCATTTGTTCAACTATGTTCATAGCAGCATTATTTGTAGTGGCCAGAACCTGGAAACAACCTAGATGTCGTTCAATGGAAGAATGGATGAAGAAAGTGTGGAATATATACACATTAGAGTACTACTCAGCAGTAAAAAACAATGACATCTTGAATTTTGCATGCAAATGGATGGAAATAGAAAACACTATCCTGAGTGAGGTAACCCAGACCCAAAAAGATGAGCATGGGATGTACTCACTCATAATTGGTTTCTAGCTATAAATAAAGGACATTGAGTCTATAATTTGTGATCCTAAAGAAGCTACATAAGAAGGTGAACCCAAAGAAAAACATATATTTATCCTCCTGGATATGGGAAGTAGACAAGATTGCTGGGCAAAAAATTGGGATCTTCGGGGTGGGGTGGGATGGGGGTAAGGGGATATGGGGAAAGAAAAGTGAGAAGGGGAAGATGGGGGAACTTGGGGAAATGGGATGTTTGGGATAAAGGAAGGGTGGATATGGGAGCAGGGAAGCATATATCTTAATTAAGGGAGCCATCTTAGGGTTGGAAAGAGACTTGACCCTAGAAGGGTTCGCAGTTGCCCAGGGCGATGTTCCTAGTTAGTTCCTTGGGCAGCTGAAGATAGGGAACCTGAAATGGCCCTATCCTATACTGATGATTATCTTGCATATCACCATAGAACCTTCATCTGGCGATGGATGGAGATAGAGACAGAGACCCACATTGGAGCACTGGACTGAGCTCCCAAGGTCCAAATGAGGATCAGAAGGAGGGAGAACATGAGCAAGGAAGTCAGGACCGCGAGGGGTGCGCCCACCCACTGAGACAGCAGGGCTGATCTAATGGGAGCTCACCAAGGCCAGATGGACTGGGATTGAAAAAGCATAAGATAAAACCGGACTCTCTGAACATGGCGGACAATGATTGCTGCTGAGAAGCCAAGGACAATGGCACTGGGTTTTGATCCTACTTCATGTTCTGGTTTTGTGGGAGCCTAGCCAGTTTGGATGCTCACCTTCCTAGACCTGGATGGAGGGGGGAGGACCTTGGACTTTCCACAGGGCAGGGAACCCTGACTGCTCTTTGGACTGGAGATGGAGAGGGAGAGGAGTGGGGGGAGGGGGAGAGGAGTGGGAGGAGGGGGAGGGAAATGGGAAGCTGAGAGGAGGTGGAAATCTTTTTCAATAAAAAATAAATAAATAAAAGAGTATAGCTAAAAAAAAACAGAAAAAAAAAACAAATGAAAGAAACAATACGAAACAGCAGGAGAATTGATGAAGGCCTCGCATTCTTAGGCTGAAATTCATTTTTCACAAATTTCTACAATTATCATTACTTTATTTACTGTTTTTGATGTTGTTGGTAGTGTTTGAGGTAATGGCTATGCAAAATATGATGGACATGGATAAGGTGTTCTTATTGGAGTAATGGTAGAGAGGGTGGCAATGATAGCGGAGGTAGGCAGTGCTAGCTGGTGTCATGGCTTGTGGGGATTATGATGATTCTGGTACTGATATTGATGATGGGGATGTTGCAGATGGAAGTGGGGATTGAAGTGAGTGCAGTGGAAATGATGTGGATCAGCAGCTTCTAAACCTATCACTCACTTAGCATTAATGAGGTGCCTCAGACTGTGCCAACAAAATGGAATGCATTAGTTTAATTATGAAAAAATGCAAGACTTTTACATACCTAAGAGTTTCCACAAGTAACCTTAACAAGACAATGTTCAGCATCACTATCCATTGGAGAACTTGAACCCAAACTTACACCAGAAGACCATTTTTTATGTAATAATGAAGACAATCAAAATAATAATAACAAGTTCTGACATTGGAATGGAGGAAACAAAGCACAAACTATCAGATTGTGAGGGAGTAGATTAACCCCTCTAAAGATCCAAAAGAAATGACGCTAAAGCGTAAGTATCATATAATTCTGCAGCATCACTTGGGTTCAAATTAAAAGAAGTCAAATAGAGTATACAAAAGAGATGCTTGTATATCCATCTATATTTCACAACTACACCTAATAATGCAAAATAAATAATTTGTCTTGCAGCTCACCAGTGAATGAATGGGATAAGAAAATGTGGCACTACTTTGTAATGTAATAATAATCAGTCTTAAAAAAGCAATTATATCATATTCTCTTCATTAAAATGAATCATATCATATATTAAAAAAATAAATATGGATCCCAGAGAACCTAGACAACAATGAGGACCCTAAGAGAGACATACATGGATCTAATCTACATGGGAAGTAGAAAAAGACAAGATCTCCTGAGTAAACTAGGAACATGGGGACCATGAGAGAGAACTGAAGGGAGGGGAGAGGAAAAGAGAGGAGCAGAGAAAAATGCATAGCTCAATAAAATCAGTAAAAAAGAAAGAAAAATAAATATGCCCATAATACACCATCAACATATGTGTTTCAAGTGTTGAAGTAGAAAAACATGACAATGACAGTGGATGTAGATGTGTAACTATTATATCAGAGAAAGGGGCCAAGTAAGGTAAAAATACACAGAGGTGTAAGGAGAAAATTTGTTCTAAGTAGCACATGCGTATCTGAATATCAAATAATCTTCTTAAGACACCATTTGCTAAAGGAGAGGTTCTAGTTATAAGGAATGAAATAATGTATCTCTCCAGCAAACAAACACAAAGTAGTCTTTGTTATGACCCAAAATTCAGTAAAAATCTGATTACAGAAGAATAACCTGGGCTAATTAGAGTTTTAATGTCTAGTTTCTTGAGTTCTTTATATATTTTGGAGATCAGACCTTTGTCTAATGCAGGGTTGGTGAAGATCATCTCCCATTCACTAGGTTGCCTTTTTGTCTTAATGTCAGTGTCCTTTGCATTATAGACGCTACTCAGTTTCAGGAAGTCCCATTTATTCACTGTTGCTCTAATTAACCAAATTTAAAAATGGGGTACTGAACTGAACAGAGAATTCTCAACAGAAGAAGTTCAAATGGCCAAAAGACACTTAAGGTCACGCTCAACCTCCTTAGCAATCAGGGAAATTCAAATCAAAACAACTTTGAGATACCATCTTAAGCCTGACAGAGTGGCTAAAATCAAAAACACCAATGATATCCTATGCTGGAGAAGATGTGGAGTAAGGGGAACACTCATCCATTGTTGGTGGGAATGCAAACTTGTGCAACCACTTTGAAAATCAGTGTGGCGGTTTCTCAGGAAACTGGGAGTCAGCCTACCTCAGGATCCCGTAATTCCACTCTTGGGAATATACCCAAGAGATGCCCAATCATACTACAAAAGCATTTGTTCAACTATGTTCATAGCAGCACTATTTGTAATAGCCAGAACCTGGAAACAACCTAGGTGCCCCTCAGTAGAATAATGGATAAAGAAGGTGTGGCACATGTACACATTAGAGTTCTACTCAGCGGTAAAAAACAATGGCATCTTGAATTTTGCATGCAAATGGATGGAAATAGAAAACACTATTCCGAGTGAGATAACCCAGACCCCAAAAGAGGAATATGGCATGTATTCACTCATAAGTGGATTCTAGCCATAAACAAAGGACAGTGAGCCTATAGTTCGTGATCCTAGAGAAGCTAAATAAGAAGATGAACCCAAAGAAAAACATATATTTATCCTCCTGGATATTGGATGTAGACAAGATCGCCAGGCAAAAGTTGGGAGCACGGCAGTGGGAGTGGGTTAGGGGAAAGAGGAGATGGGGAGAAGGGGAGGATTGGGGATAGCTTGGGGGAATGGGATGATTGAGATGGAGGAAGGGCGGATATGGGAGCAGGGAAGAAGGTATCTTAACTAAGGGAGCCATTTTAGGGTTGGCAAGAAACTTGGTTCTAGAGGGAAGAACCAAGGTCCTATTACATTTAGGCTGAGCAAGGTATTCATTCAAAGAGAATAGGTTCCCAAAAAGCCAGTACAAGCAGTAGAGATTAAACCTGGTGCCATTGACAGTGGCCCCTCAGTCTGCCCCAGCCGTGCAACTGTCAACCACATTCAGAGTGACTAGTTTTGTCCTATGCTTGTTCCTTCCCAGTCCGTCTAGAGTTGGTGAGCTCCCATTAGCACAGGAAGAAAATGGGAAGACTAAGGTGGATGGTCCCCATCAAGGTTTTGACCAGTTTGCTCATAGTCTCATTCCTCCCACTCTTCAATTGGACTTTGGGAGCTTAGTCCAGTGCTCCAATGTGGGTCTCTGCCTCTGTTTCCATCAGTTGCTGGATGAAGGTTCTATGGTATTATTTAAGATATTATCAGTCGACTACAGGGCAGGGCCAGTTCAGGCTCCCTCTCCTCTATTGTTTAGGGTTAGGGTTTGGGGTCATCCTTGGGGATTCCTGGGAATTTCTCTAGAGCCAGTTTTCTTGCTAACCTCATAATGGCTCAAAATCTCTCTTTTCTTGCTTTCATCTCTGTCCTTCCTACATCTCAACTATCCCATTCCCTCAGTGTTGAGGGAGCTGAGAGCTGCTTTCCTGCCGCCCCAGCTCCTGGTCGCCTGGCTAGCTTATGCCCCAAAATAACAACACACAAACTGTATTCTTTTAAACACTGCTTGGCCCATTATATCTAGCCTTTTCTCAGCTATCTCTCGCACCTGGACTAGCCCATTTCTAATAATGTGTGTAGCACCCCAAGGTGCGCTTACCGGGAAGATTCTAGCCTACGTCCATCCTGGGTCGGAGCTTCATTGCGTATGGCTCTGAGAGGAGCTGCATAATTTCTGAGCTCACTTCCTCTTCCTCCCAGCATTTTGTTCTGTTTACTCCACCCACCTATGTTCTTACCTATCAGGGCCAAGGCAGTTGATTTAACCAATGACTTTCCTCCATCACCTCAAGATCTCTTAACTCCCTCCCCTTCTTCCCTCCTCTTCCCCTTCTCTGCTCCCTTTCCCCTCCCCACCTCAATATTCCCAATTTTTTTCAGGTGATCTTGTCTATTTTGGCTTTTCAGGTGGCTCTGTATATTTTTTTTAGGGGTCACCTTGTTACTTAGCTTCTCTAGGATCATGAACTATAGGCTCAATATCCTTTGTTTATAGTTAGTATCCACTTATAAGTCAATACATACCATATTTAACTTTTTGGGTCTGGATTAACTCACTTTGGATAGTGTTTTCTAGTTCCATCCATTTGCATGCAAAATATAAGATGTCATTGTTGTTTTACCACTGAGTAGTACCTAGTGTGTAAATGTGTCACATTTTCTTTATCCATTCTTTGGTTAAGGGGCATCTAGTTGCTTCCAGGTTCTGGCTATTACAAATAATGCTGCTATGAATGTAGTTGAACATATGTCTGTGTAGTATGATTGAGCAACTTTGGGATATGCCCAAGAGTGGTATTACTAGGTACTGAGGTAGGTTGATTCCCAATTTTCTGAGAAACCACCATACTGATTTCCAGAGTGGTTGTATAAGTTTGCATTCCCACCAGTAATGGAGGAGTGTTCCCCTTACTTCATATCCTCTCCAGCATAAGCTATCATTGGTGTTTTGGATCTTAGCCATTCTGAAAGCTATAAGATGGTATCTCAGAGTTGTTTTGATTTGCATTTCCCTGATGGCTAAGGGTGTTGAACTTTTACTTAAGTGTCTTTGGGCCATTTCTGATTCTTCTATTGAGAATTCTCTGTTTAGTTCTGTACCCCAATTTTTAAGTGGGTTATTTGGAATTTTGATATCTAATTTCTTGAGTTCTTTATACATTTTAGAGATCAGTCCTCTGTCTGACATGGGATGGGTGAAGATCTTTTCCCATTCAATAGGCTGCGTTTTTTTCTTATTGTTTCCTTTGCTCTACAGAAGTTTCACTGTTTCAGGAGGTTCCATTTATTAATTGCTGCTCTCAGTGTCTATGCTACTGGGGTTCTATTTATGAAGTGGTCTCCTGTGCCCATGCTTTGAAGGCCACTTCCTACTCTCTCATCTATCAGGTTTAGTATAGTCAGATTTATATGATGGTCTTTAATCCATTTGGATTTGAGTTTTATGCATGGGATAGATATGGATCTATTTTCATTCTTTGACATGTTGATATCCTGTTATGCCAGCACCATTTGTTAAAGATGCTTTCTTTTTTCCATTGTATAATTTTAGGTTCTTTTTTAAAAATCAGGTTTTTATAGGTGCTTGGATTAATATCTTGGCTTTGATTTGATTCCATTAGTCAACCTGTCTGTTTTTATGCCAATATCAAGTGTTTTCATTACTGTAGCTCTATAATAGAGCTTGGTGTCTCCAGAAGTTCCCTATTGTACAGGGATTGTTTTAGCTATCCTTGTTTTTTGTTTGTTTGTTTGTTTTTCATATTAAGTTGAATATTGTTCTTTTAAGGTCTGTAAAGAATTGTGTTGGGATCTTGATGGGGATTGCAGCATTGAACCTATAGATTGCTTTTGGTAGAATTGCCATTTTTAGAATGTTGATCCGATCTATCCAAGAACATGGGAGATCTTTCAATTTTCTGGTATCTTCTTCAATTTCCTTCTTCAAAGGCTTAAAGTACTTGTCAAATAGGTTTTTCACCTCTTTAGTTAGTGTTACCCCAAGATATTTTATGTTATTTGTGGCTATTATGAAAAGGGATGTTTCTCTGATTTCTTTCTCAGCCCCTTTATTGTTTGTATATAGGAGGGCTACTGAATATTTTTAGTTGATCTTGTATTCTGTCACATTATTGAAGGTATTTATCAGCTGTAGGAGTTCCCTGATAGAGTTTTGGGGTCGCTTATGTATACTATCATATCATCTGCTAATAACAAAAGTTTGACTTCTGCCTTTCCAATTTCAATCCTCTTTATCTCCTTTTCTGGTATTATTGCTCTAGCCAGAACTTCAAGAACTATGTTGACTAAATATAGAAAGAATGGACAGCCTTGTCTTATTCCTGATTTTAGTGGAATTGCTTTGAGTTTCTCTCCACTTAATTTTATGTTGGTTGTTGGTTTGCTGTATGTTGCTTTTATTATGTTTAGATATTCTTTATATCTCTGATCTCTTCAAGACCTTTATCATGAAGGGGTGTTGGATTTTGTTGAATGCTTTTTCAGCATCTAGTGAGATGATCATATGTTTTTTTTTTCTTTCAGTTTATTTATATGATGGATTACATTGATAGATTTTCTTATGTTAAACCATCCCTGCATCTCTGGAATGAAGCCAACTTGATCATGGTGGATGATTTTCTCAATGTGCTCTTGGATTAGGTTTGCCAGTATTTTATTGAGTATTTTGTATCAATGTTCATGAGTGAGATTGGTCTGTAATTCTCTTTCTTGGTTGAGTATTTGTGTGGTTTTGGTATCAGAGTAACTGTAGCCTCATAAAAGGAGTTTGGCAATGTTCTTTCTGTTTCTATTATGTGGAACACTTTGCAGAGTATAGATATTATCTCTTCTTGGAAGTTCCGGTAGAATTTTGCACTGAAACCATCGAGTCCTCAGCTTTTTTTCTGTTTGGGAGACTTTTGATAACAGCTTCTATTTTCTTACAGTTTATATGTCTATTTAAATTGTTCAGCTGTTCTTTTTTTAAATTTTTTTTATTGAGAAAAGGAAAAAAAGTTTCCGCCTCCTCCCAGCCTCCCATTTCCCTCCCCCTCCTCCCCCTTCCCCCACTCCTCTCTCCCTTCCTCTCCAGTCCAAAGAGCAGTCAGGTTTCCCTGCCCTGTGGAAAGTCCAATGTCCTCCCTCCTCCATCCAGGTCTAGGAAGGTGAGCTTCCAAACAGACTAGGCTCCCACAAAGCCAGAACATGAAGTAGGATCAAAACCCCGTGCCATTGTCCTTGGCTTCTCATCAGCCCTCATTGTTTGCCATGTTCACAGAGTCTGGTTTAATACCATGCTTTTTCAGTCACAGTCCAGCTGGCCTTGGTGAGCTCCCAATAGATCAGCCCCACTGTCTCAGTGGGTGGGTGCACCCCTCGTGGTCCTGACTTCCTTGCTCATGTTCTCCCTCCTTCCGCTTCTCATTGGGACCTTGGGAGCTCAGTCCGGTGCTCCAATGTGGGTCTCTGTCTCTATCTCCATCCATCACCAGATGAAGGTTCTATGGTGATATGCAAGATATTCGTCAGTATTGCTATAGGATAGGATCATTTCAGGTTCCCTATCCTCAGCTGCCCAAGGAACTAACTGGGGACATTGCCCTGGGCACCTGGGCGCCACTCTAGGTTCATGTCTCTTGCCAACCCTAAGGTGGCTCCCTTAAGTAAGCTTCATCCCAGAGATGCAGGGCTGGTTCAACATACGAAAATCTATCAATGTAATCCATCATATAAGTAAACTGAAAGAAAAAACCATATGATCGTTTCATTAGATGCTGAAAAAGCATTTGACAAAATTCAACACCCCTTTATGATAAAAGTCTTGGAGAGATTAGGGATACAAGGGTCATACCTAAATATAACAAAAGCTATATACAGCAAGCCAACAGCTAACATCAAATTAAACGGAGAGAAACTCAAAGCCATCCCACTAAACTCAGGAACACGACAAGGCTGTCCACTCTCTCCATACCTCTTCAATATAGTGCTTGAAGTTCTAGCAATAGCAATAAGACAACATAAGGGGATCAAGAGGATTTGAATTGGAAAGGAAGAAGTTAAACTTTCGTTATTTACAAATGATATGATAGTGTACATAAGTGACCCCCAAAACTCCACCAAAGAACTTTTACAGCTGATAAACACTTTTAATAATGTGGCAGGATACAAGATCAACTCCAAAAAATCAGTCGCCCTCTTATACACAAAGGATATGGAAGCAGAGAGGGAAATCAGAGAAGCTTCACCTCTCACGATAGCCACAAACAGCATAAAATATCTTGGGGTAACTCTAACCAAGGAAGTGAAAGATCTATTTGACAAGAACTTTAAGGCATTGAAGAAAGAAATTGAAGAGGATACCAGAAAATGGAAGGACGTCCCTTGCTCTTGGATTGGGAGGATCAACATAGTAAAAATGGCAATTCTACCAAAGGCAATTTATAGATTCAATGCAATCCCCATCAAGGTCCCATCAAAATTCTTCACAGATCTTGAGAGGACAATAATCAACTTTATATGGAAAAACAAAAAACCCAGGATAGCCAAAACAATCCTATACAATAAAGGATCTTCTGTTCAGCTGTTCTTGATGTAATTTTGGAATACGGTATTTATCCAGAAAATTGTCCATTTCTTCTACATTTTCCAATTTTGTAGAGTACAGGTTTTTGTAGTATATATGACCTAGTGATTCTCTGGATTTCCTCAGTATCTGTTGTTATGTCCCCCTTTCCATTTCTGATTTTGTTAATTTGGATGTTCTCTCTGCCTTTTGATTAATTTGGATAAGGGTTTGTCTTTTTTTTTTTGTTGATTTTCTCAAAGAACCAGCTCTTTGTTTCATTGGTTCTTTGTATAATTTTCTTTGTTTCTGTTTTATTGATTTCAGCCCTCAATTTGATTACTGTTTGACTTCTTTTCCTCCTGGGTGTGCCGACTTCTTTTTGTTCTAGAGCTTTTAGGTGTGCTGTTAAGTCACTAGAGTGAGCTTTCTCCACTTTCTTTATGTGGGCACTTAGTGCTATGAACTTTCCTCTTAGCACAGCTTTCATAGTGCCCCATAGATTTGGGTGTGTTATGCTTTCATTTTTATTGAATTCTAAAAAGTCGTTCATTTCTTTCTTTATTTTTTCCTTGACCCAGGAGTGGTTCAAAAATTTACTGTTCAATTTCCATGAGTTTGCAGGTTTTCTGAGAGTAGTGTTGTTGTTAAATTCTAACTTTAAACCATGGTGATCTGATAAGATACAGGAGGTTGCTCCAATTTTTTTGTGTCTGTGGAGGTTTGCTTTGTTATTGAGTATGTGGTCAATTTTAGAGAAGGTTCCATGAGGTGCTGAGAAGAAGATATATTCTTTTGTGTTTGGGTGGAATGTTCTATAGATGTCTGTTATGTCCATTTGATTAATTACATCTGTTGTTTCTTTTATTTCTCTGTTAAGTTTCTGTTTGGTTGACCTGTCCATTGGTGAGAGGGGAGTGTTAAAGTCTCCTACTATTAGTGTGTGGGGTTTGATGTGCGATTTAAGCTTTAGTACTGTTTCTTTTACCTATGTGGGTGTTTTTGTATTAGGGGCACATATGTTCATGATTCAGATTTCATCTTGATCGATTGTTCCTGTCATGAATATAAAATGTCCTTTCCATCTCTTCTGATTGATTTTAGTTCGAAATCTATTTTGTTAGATATTAGGATAGCTACTCCCACTTGTTCCTTAGGTTCATTTGATTGAAAAACCTTTTCCCAGTCATTTACTCTAAGGTAATGTCTGTCTTTAAAGTTGAGGTGTGTTTCTTGTATACATCAGAAGGCTGGATCCCCATTTTAGCATCCATTCTCTTATCCTGTGTCTTTTTATATGTGGATTTAGTCCATTGATATTAAGAGATAATGACTAGTGGTTGTTAATTCCTATTATTTTTTGGCAGTAATGGTTGTGTGTTTCCCTCTTTTTCATTTTGCTGGTGAGAGATTATCTGTTTCCTATATTTTTGTGAGTGCAGATAGCTTTGTTGTGTTGGAGTTTTCCTTCTAGCATTTTCTGTGGGGCTGGATTTTTGGATAGGTATTGTTTAAATCTGACTTGGTCATAGAATATCTTGTTTTTTCCATCGATGGTGATAGAAATCTTTGCTGGGTCTTGTAGTCTGTGCTTGCATCTTTGCTCTCTTAGTGTCTGCAACACATCTACCCAGGACCTTCTGGCTTTCATGGTTTACATTGAGAAGTAGGATTTAATTCTGATAGGTCTACCTTTATATGTTTCTTGACCTTGTTATATGTTCTTTTGCAGCTATTAATATTCTTTCTTTATTCTGTATGTTTTGTATTTTGATTATTATGTAGTGAGGGGCCATTTTTTTATTCAGTCTATTTGGTGTTCTATAAGCTTCTTATACCTCCGTAGGGAAATCCTTTTTTAGGTTAGAAAAGTTTTCTTCTATGATTTTGTTAAATATATTTTCTGTGTTTTTGAGCTGGAGTTCTTCACCCTTTTCTACCCCTATTATTCTTGGGTTTGGTCTTTTCATGGTGTCCTAGATTTCCTGAATGTTTTGTGTTAAGAATTTGTTGGATTTAATGTTTTCCTTGACCAATGAATGGATTTCCTCTATAGTATCTTCAACACTTGAGATTCTCTCTTCCACCTCTTGTTTTCTGTTAGTTATATTTGCCTCTGTAGTTTCTATTCATTTACCCAGATTTTCCATATCCAGAGATCCCTTGGTTTTCATTTTCTTTATTGCCTCTATTTCAGTCTCCAGGTCTTGAACTGTTTACTACACCTGTTTTTTCCTGGTTTTCTTGGGGTTTAGGGGGATGATTTATTAATTTCTTCTAATTTTTATTAAAAAGGTCCACTCCTTCCATTTCCCTCCCCCTCCCTTCACTCCCCCTCCCTATCCAGTCCAAAGAGCAGTCAGGGTTCCCTGCCCTGTGGGAAGTCGAAGGTCCTCCCCCCTCCATCCAGGTCTAGGAAGGTGAGCATCCAAACAGACTAGGCTCCCACAAAGCCAGTACATGCAGGAGAATCAAAACCCAGTGCCATTGTTCTTGGCTTCTCAGTCAGCCCTCATTGTCAGCCACATTCAGAGAGTCTGGTTTGATGACATGCTCCATCAGTCCCAGTCCATCTGGCCTTGGTGAGCTCCCATTAGATCAGCCCTGCTGTCTCAGTGGGTGGGCGCACCCCTCACGGTCCTGACTTCCTTGCTCATGTTCTCCCTCCTTCTGCTCCTCATTTGGACCTTGGGAGCTCAGTTCAGTGCTCCAATGTGGGTCTCTGTCTCTATGTCCATCCATCGCCAGATGAAGATTCTATGGTGATATGCAAGATATTAATCAGAGTGGCTATAGGATAGGGCCAGTTGAGGTGCTCTCTCCTCAGCTGTCCAAGGAACAAGTGGGGACATCTCCTTGGACACCTGGGAACCCCTCTAGAATCAAATCTCTTGCCAACCCTAAAATGACTCCCTTAATTAAGATATATACTTCCCTGCTCCCATATCCACCCTTCTTCCATCTCAACCATACCATTCCCCCAAGCTATTCCCAATCCTCCCCTTTTCACTTCTCTCTCCCCATCTCCCCTTACTCCCACCCCATCCCCACCCCCAATCTCCCAATTTTTGCCTGTCAATCTTGTCTACTTCCAATATCCAGAAGGATAAATATATGTTTTTCTTTGGGTTCACCTTCTTATTGAGCTTCTCTGGGATCCCGAATTATAAGCTCAATGTCCTTTGTTTATGGCTAGAATCCACTTATGAGTGAGTACATACCATATTCATCTTTTTGGGTCTGGGATACCTCACTCAGGATAGTGTTTTCTATTTCCATCCATTTGCATGCAAAATTCAAGATGTCATTGTTTTTTATCGCTGAGTAGTACTTTAATGCTTATATATTCCACACTTTAGTAATGTGGCAGGATACAAGATCAACTCCAAAAATCAGTTGCCCTCCTATATACACAAAGAACAAAGAAGCAGAGTGGGAAATCAGAGAAACATCACCTTTCACAATAACCACAAATAGCATAAAGTATCTTGGGGTAACTCTAACCAAGGAAGTGAAAGAACTATTTGACGAGAACTTTAAGTCTTTGAAGAAAGAAATTGAAGAGGATACCAGAAAATGGAAGGATCTCCCATGCTCTTGGATTGGGAGGATCAACACAGCAAAAATGGCAATTCTACCAAAAGCAATCTATAGATTCAGTGCAATCCCCATCAAAATCCCAACAAAATTCTTCACAGACCTTGAGAGAACAATAATCAATTTTATATGCAAAACAAAAAACCCAGGATAGCCAAAACAATCCTATACAATAAAAGTACTTCCAGAGGCATTACTATCCCTGACATCAAACTCTATTACAGAGCTACAGTAATGAAAATAGCTTGGTATTGGCACAAAAACAGAGATGTTGACCAATGGAATCGAATCAAAGACACAGATATTAATCCACAACCCTATGAACACCTGATTTTCGACAAAGGAGCTAAAAACATACAATGGAAGAAAGAAAGCATCTTTAACAAATGGTGCTGGATAACTAGATGTCAACCTGTAGAAGAACGAAAATAGATCCATATCTTCACCATTTTCCAATTTTTTTGTTTGTCTTTTCTTCCATTTTTTAAGGGAGTTTCTCATTTCCTCCTTAAAGGTCTTCATCATCTTCATTAAGTTACATTTAAAGTTGTCTTCTTCTTCTTCTTCTTCTTATTCTTATTCTTATTCTTCTTCTTCTGGTTTAGGATGATTAAGTCTTCCGGTTGTGTGATCACTGGGTTAGGTTTTTGGATAAATTCTTGCATTGGCACCTACCCATCTCTTCCTTCAGTTGATGCCGGCAGTGTCTTTGTGACTTGGTCCAATCCTTGCAGTGACTGTGTCTTTTGGGAATTGTTCTTGGTCTTCTCTGTAGTGCCAATGTCTGTGTCTCAGGGAGCCACTGAGGTATCTCTTAGCCTCCTCTCTTGGTCTTTTCTCTTGGTCCTCTCAGCAGGAAACTCTCTTGCTGGTGGCTAGATAAGCTGAGGCAGGTTGGGGAGGGACCCGGGGTTTTGCCCACTATGGAGGAGGTCCTTGAGAGTGGGGTGTCCTGCCACATGACTGCTCACTCACCTCTTGGTCATCTCTGTATTGTAGCAAGCTGTGTTTCACAGTTCCACTGAGGTTGTAAGAGGTTAGGCAAGTTAGGGAAGAACTATTTAATTTAAAAAAAATAAACACAGCAGGATGAAGAGTTAACTCCCATAGTCAGGAAGACAAATATTGTGTAATTTCACTAATATTTTGACACTAAGAAGTTGATATCACAAGGATGGATAGGAAAATGTTGGTTTCCATGGGAACATTGTGGATGAGAGATAGATATGGGATGTTTTCTTATAGGGCACTAAGCTGCAAATGGATACAAAAATAAATTTCATGAAGTATTTTCTATTGTAAAACAACCACAAGAAATAATTGTAAGTATTCTCACCATAAAAGATGGAGAGTCTTTTAGGTGAGAAATATAATGACCTTGGTTTGAATGTTCAGCAATGTTTGCATGCATCATGGTACCCCTCAATATGTACAGTATGGTATAAATTATGCTTACAAATTGAAAGGAAATCTTCAAATAAAAGGTTTTAGATGTCTATGTTGATATTTTTTGAAAGACTTCACACACAATGATGTCAACACACAGTGGTGAAAGAGTGAAAAAATGATACTCCAAACAAGCGCAATAAGAAGGCGTCCTCGAGGAGGTGACCAGCATCTGCAACAGAAACACAGAGGATCTAAGGAGTCAGTGCTAATAACTAAAGGAAACAACCCATTGAGAAGTCATGTAGTTTCCCAAAAATACATCATATTTAAGGACACAGAACAAAACTAACAAACATAAAAAATAATGTTTTCTGTGTTTCATTATTTCATAATGAAAATAATTAGAAACCAACAGAAAGAGAAATATTTGAAATTATGTAAACACATAAGTTTGAACAATTCACATTTAAATGATTAAAGATCAAAGCAAAGGATAAAACTTTAAATTCCTAGAAATGAATCTGTCAGAACACATGAGATATAGCACAGAGAGTTTATTGCTAGATATGCCTACAACATTCAACAAGGGATTAATATCTAAAGCAAACAGAGGAAAACAGAAACAACAAAAAACTTCGATGGCTCAGCGGTTAAGAGCATTTAACTGCTCATGAAGGGCATCCAAATTTACCTCCCTGGATGCACATCTACTAAATAGCAACTTCCTTGTCTCAACCACAGGAACCTGGTACCCTCTTATGGCCTCCTTAGGAACTGCACTAACATGCCTGAAACCACACAGGGACATATGCAGATACACAAATTAATGGAATAATAGGGAAGTATCACTGCTTGGGGAAGAGAGAGGGAGGTCAAAAAAGGAGAAAGAGGGACAATGGACAAACAACACCAAGAATTTTTACAAACCCTCAAGTAATCATATTAGTTTGTACTGCACACATATATACACTTACTCTGTGTGTCCATCTGACGCAGCAATGGAGAGAATCCATTCAGTCATATTCCTGTGGGGCAGATTAGAGATGAGGACTTGGATGGAAGACTTTCAGTTCCCTTTTCAGAACAGCCATTGCCCATAGCTCTCTGGATTCTCTGGTATGAGCTCCAGTAAGATGCTCTGCAAACTGTGCAGCTCAAAGAGCCAGGATTCATTTCTCCCAGCTCCAAAGGACACACATGTGAGAGCATGCTTTAGACGCTCTCCTCTGCACTGTGGCCAGACATGGCCATCTTTCCTTTGTCCCTCCCTTGAGTGTCCCATGTCTCTCTGTGCCTTACCTTTCTCAGGTGGACAGCAGTCCAGCAGGATGAGGACCTGCCCATGTGACATCAGATTACATTAGTCTGCTCTCTGAAGACCACACCTCTAAGTACAGGTGCTTTCTAGAGATTTGGGGAAAATACCTAGTTTCTGAGGCAAACATGCCATAGCACAAGAAGTGTTCTTTAAATTAGGTTCAGTTTCTAGCACAAACTATAGAAAATCTGGAGGCCATGATTTGATGACATTTTTGAAAAATAGAGCTATTCTCTGTGCTGTGCCAGCTGCTCTATGCTTCTCTCAATGGTAGAAAACTGCAAGAGATGTGTAGACCGGAACCCAACTTGAGTAACCCATGCTTACATTTGATGACTCTAGTACTGATAAAGAAATTTTTCATCCTTATATCCACATACATTATTACTTAACTTCAAGTATTTGCCTAAAACTCTGCCAAGTTCATGTCAGTGCCAGAATCTCTATTGGGGTTTCTTTCTATTTTATTTTTAAATTTTATTATTTTTAAAACAATCTTTTCTCATTTTACATACCAATCCCAGTTCCCACTGCCTCCCTTCCTCCTACTCCCCCTCCCCTCCTTCTCCCCAGCATCCACTCCTCAGAGAGTGAAAGGCCTCTTATGGGGAGTCAACAAAGTCTGGCATATCACTTTCAGGTAGGATCAAGGCCCTTCCACTGTATCTAGACTGAGCCTGCATAGGACCAACTAGGCTCTCTGAATGAATTCATGGGTGACATTTGTTTGTCTTGGGAAGTCTGTGGGGCCACTAGCAACGAGCCTGGGATTTATCCCTAGTGTACGGACTGGCTGTTTGGAGTTTCTATTACAATGAAAGTCATTAACTGACCTCAGAAACTTTTCAGTGGGTATTTCCTTAGCATCCTTTAGCAGGGTAAAATTTCATAGATCTCAAATATTTGTTTCTGCTGTTCTCTACATACATAAAAGGCAAATGGTCCTTTTGTGGTCTCAATTCAATTAAAAAATTAAGATGACTTTGTAATTGGGTCATGGTTCTCTCCTTCTCTAAACCCATGCATGCTTGCTAAAGGAAAATCCAAAATCTTTGGGACAAAAGAAAACAAATTTTTTTTCTATTGCCATTAATCTCATCATCCTTTGGTTTCCATTTCATTCTTTACAACGTTTCTGAAGATCTAAACATTATATCAACATTCATAAGACTGTGTATGTATATAAAACCTTTCTGTCATCATATTAATGGCCATATACAGCATTAAGTGATTCTAGAAATAAACTTCATCTAGCTTCCTGTACATAATTTCAGACTTTAAAATAAAGCAGTTGACTAGGAACAAAGTTTTTGCACCCTGGATGTATTTAACAGATTGTGGTCCTTTAACCTATGTCGATGATGATGTGGAGGTTGCAGATGGAAGTGGATGTAGTAGACAGGGTAGTATAAATGATGTGGGTCAGTACCTTCTAAATTATCACTTACTTAGTGCTAATTAAGCACCTCGAATTGTGTCAATTAAATGGCATGCAGTAGTTCAGCTGTGACCAAAGGCAAGACTTTGGCAAGCAGGAGTTTCCACAAGTAACATTAACAAGAAAATGTTCGACATCTTTAGCCATGAGAGAACTGAAGACCAAATCCACGCCAGAAGACCATTCTGCCCATGTAAGAATGAGGACCATCAAAATGATAACAAGTCCTGACAGAGGTTGGAGGAAAAAGAAGACAAAGTCCCAGAATGTGAGAGAATAAATTAACCCATCAGATATGGAAATCAATGTGGGGTTTCCTCCAAAGAAATAACATTAAAGCAGAATGATCATATGATTCAGCATCATCACTTGGGTTCAAATGAAAAAAATCAAATACAGCATATATAGAGATGCCTGCATATCCATCTGTATTTCAGAACTACTCCTAACATGCAAAGTAAATAAGTCAGTTCAGCTGCACACCAGAAGTGGTTGGGATAAGAAAATGTGGCATTTACATGAACTGGAGTAATACTAAGTCTTAAAGAACTGTGATATCATGCCCTCTGCAGGCAAATAAATGAAACTGCATGCCATCAAATTAAGGGAACTAAATTCAGTCTTAAATACAAGGTTGGCACTGATCTTTCAAATAATGAAGGAGGAAAGCATAACAAGGGTAGACTGATGTAGATGTGTAACTATTACAACATATGAAGGGGACAAGTGAGAGCAAAATGCATGGGGTGTAGGGAGAAAATGTGTCCTAAGTGCCACATGATTATCTTAATATCACATAATCTTCTTAAATAGCATGAGCTAATAGAGAGATTGTAGTTGTGCAAAATAAAGCTCTTTCTCTCAAGCAAACAAGCACTAAACAGTCTTTGTTATGACCCAAAATACAGTCAAAATCTTCTTACAACAGCATGATCTGGGGATCAAAGAATAAAAAGAATGTAACAGGAGCATATCAGGAAAGTAATAGAATCAGTTTTAAAAGAAATAAAAGAATTCATGATTACTATCAACCAGTGTAGTTTATTTAGGAAATGAAGTCACAGTGAAAACAATCAAGGGAGAATGCCTTCCATATGATGGGTCATCACAGATACAAGGAGCGTTAAGGGTAGAGAAGATCCTTCTGCATCCACGACAGGATTTGAAGTGAGATGGAAGTGGTTCTGTATGGGAGACAGATTTCCTCCTCTTCTCTTGGTCCTGGTGACTGCTGAAACACTCACTTGCTCTTGGGTGGGCACTTCTGCTGGCAGGGTGAAGGAGGTTGCACAAGAGGGCATTTCTGCTGGCATGGCTCTGGGCACTTAGGAGGAGGACAAGGCTCTGGGCACTTTGGAGGAGGACAGGGCTCTGGGCACTTTGGAGGAGGACAGGGCTCTGGGCACTTTGGAGGAGGACAGGGCTCTAGGCACTTTGTGGATGGGCACACAGGAGGAGGCTGGCAGGGCTGCTTGCACTGCTGCTCTTGGTAAGACATTGTGCTGAAGTCTCAGGATCTGAAAGACATTACTTGGCAGTATTAAGGGATGATCCACACAGAGAAGATAGACCAAGACATCCATTTCTCTCTCCACACATGTACATCTTCCCCAATCCTGTCTTAAGACAGCCTGGCCTTTCCCTTTCCTCTTAGCAATCTGTGACTCTAGCCTTAGGAGATCCTTCTTTTCATGCCTTATTCAAGCAAAAGATACTTTATTTCAGTGAAACAAGTAAGGCTGATTTCACACAGAAATTCCTTTGAGACAGACAGTCTCAAGTTCTGGAACCCTGAGCAATTTGAAAACCCAGCCTTGTCTCCCTTGTCACTTGTGACATCCCAAAAGGTTGTCTGGAGTTGCAGAATAAAGGACAGCTCAGGAAAGTCCGAAGTTCTGATATCTGTTAAAGTAAAGGGCTCTGAAAAGGACACCAAAAGATGCATATGAAAAAGAAAAATACTCTGTACAACCTCCTACCAAATAAAAGGAAAAGCCACCTTTCACAGTGGACCATTGTATCCATTGCTATATTTCTGATTGCTAAGTTGTTGCTGTTCATCCCATGAACACAACTGGACTCATCACACTTAGTCCTTCAAAACTGACTGGAGCACATAAGCACACCATAAAGACAGACCAACTCAAGAAACACTCACCAGGTTCTCCAAACTCAGAGTCCAGGACGTGAGCACCAGGAGTCTGCAATCACACAGTCAAGGGCCTCTTTATAGGACTGGTTGCCCTGCCCAGAGGGAGTAGAGCTGTGATTGAGGGCAGGTCCAAGAATTTCCCAACCAAAATGCAAATCCATGTATGACTGTCTGACTGGGACTCTACAAAATAGGAAATATCCTGTTCCTGGACTCCATCACTGTGAGCCCTGTGACTCAGTGGGCCCTCCTGCCTTTTCAGTTTCAGCAAGACCTCCCCAGTTATCTAAGTTGCCTTTCTTGACTGAAGACAATTATATTTCTTTCTTTGTTACACCTCTCTGTGTCCTGTTTGCCCTGTTTCGTCTTCTTTGGTGCACTGTCATATTCATATTCCTGTTTTCTAGGTATTATTCACCTGTGTGCTGAAAGGAGGACAGTATTACAGGGAACCCCAGCTGTGCTTCCAGCTGCATCTTTGACAGACCTGTTCCCAGAGACAACTCAGGATTCCTGCCAAGGTTTAATTCTTTTCTGTAATCAAAGAAAATTGAATATGCTGATCATAGAGGAGACTGATGGGCTTGGGACTAACCCTGATGCACTTCAGAACTGCCATCTCTAACAACATATTTGGGGTATATAGACTCCCCTTTAATTATTTCCATAAGGTTGCTTATCATGACGATAAAAGAAATAAAACACATGTGCCCTAAGCATGTTCTTCCTTAGGTGGTCAGCATGAAGACTCATAATCTCCCACACTTCTCTTGTGTGAAGAGCTGTTGAGCCCACCTTGGCTGTTGTACACACCAACTGGAACTCTGGGATCTCCCAAAACATATAGTATACTGACTGCTTCATACATAACACAGGTGCTCATTCTTTTACACACAGACAGACAGACACAAACAGATAGACAGGGCCTAAGTCTTACATTTTTATCTGCCATGTAGCTGCATTCATCACTTCCAGATTTTCTAATATAAATTAATGATTCATTGCTGCATGAAAACTGACAGAAGGAATTAAAATTGGGTGTTTTGCACTTCTTTATTGACTTTTGAATGCTTTGATGGAGTTTAAGGCTCTGTTTGTGTTGGAGGAGGACAAGGCTCTGGACACTTTGTGGGTGGGCACACAGGAGGAGGCTCACAGGACTGCTTGCACTGCTGCTGTTGGTAAGATTGTGCTGAAGTTTCAGGATCTGAAAGACGCTATATCACAGTTCTCACAAGAGTTAATCCCCACAGAGAAAAAAAATCACACGTTTATCAGCTATCAGAACTCTTCCTAATCCCATCTCCTCCTCCTGACTTCCTGACTTTCCCTTCCATGTCACCACTTTGTTTCATTAACCTAGAAAACAAAACTTTTTCTTCACATTTTCTGTAAGAAAACATCTTTCTTCCAAAGGACAGAGTACGTGAACTTGCAGAAAACATCATTTTCAAGAAGGACAGTCTGAAGTTTAAGTTCTAAAATACTGAGCGACCTCAGTGATGACTGTAACTGCTGTCATGATTATACTCAGGATGTCCCACGAAGTAGACAAGGGTATAAATCAACACCAAGAATTCAAGAATCTAGAACCTCCTTAGAGGGAGAAATGAAAGAGTTCAGAAAACAGAAAAATACTCTTTGGTCCAAACAAGGTGCTTCATAATTGGAGAAGAAAGAACAGAATGAGGAACATGAAACAAAGCCATTAACTAGTCCCAGCTCTGCTCTGAGAAGAACATGGGTACTGAATCAAACTCAGTGAAGCGTGTCAGCTCATTGTGACTGTCAGTGCCTTTCAGAGTAAGAACAATTCAGCTGAGAATGTAATTGTCCATGTACCTGAAGGGAAAGAGTCATCAGTTCTGAGGCCAGGTGCCAAGAAACACACCACCAGTGGATGGCTCATAAAGGTTAGGACACATACCATAGGGCCAGGTCAGTAGGAGACTCAGCACTCTCCATGTTTGCATATCACATGTAAAGGATGATCTTAGGCAATGTCTGGCTTCAGCCATCCCAAATTACAAAATTGCATACTGACCTGTGATGTCAGTATAACACAGGGTCAATTAAACAGAGGTTCTTCTTCTGAATATAGCCCACTCAGAAGATACGAAAGGATAAAGGAAAATAATGCAAAGGGATGACTTACATTGTGATAGGACATGAGAGGGCAGGGTAGATCAGGGCATAGAGCAATGGTTAACATTAAAGACCTTTTGAAAAAAACATATGGAAATCTACTACTCAAAAGCTTAC
The DNA here is from genome assembly GCA_025134845.1 of Neodon shergylaensis. Classification (NCBI taxonomy): domain Eukaryota; kingdom Metazoa; phylum Chordata; class Mammalia; order Rodentia; family Cricetidae; genus Neodon; species Neodon shergylaensis. The sequence continues at coordinate 401,104 of JABTXL010002703.1, forward strand.
TAGAATACATACATATATAAAATGTTTAATGCAGTTACTTTACTACTGGAAGGGGTGCAAAGTCAAAGTAGATAATTCATACTGGCAAGCTCAAACCTCAGTAGCCATAATACCTTACCTCATTTTAGTTTCTACCCAGTGAGGGCCCATAGAATGACTCTACTTACTACCTTACAGACTGTTGCTGGTAACTTGTCTACTTTCCAGAGCTTCATTTTAAGACCCTATTTCTGTAGACACCAATGCTTAAGTCATAGAATACGGAGAAATCTAGAAGGTGCTTACCTAGACACCTCATTTCTACTGGCCAGCCCTTGTGGTATTGGAAGGTGCTATGTACACTGCAGAAGGAGAAAAGGATACACTGACCTCACCTAGTTCTGAACACTGCAACCTACAACAAACCCTGGCTTAACAAAAAATGCCCACTGGTGTGATAGTGGCACAAATGTATGGGAGAAATTGCACAATTTCTGTTTGGATTTAAGGTCCTTCTCTATGGGACAAAGTCCATACTTAGCACCGGTTAAAAAGAGAGAATGTGTAGCTAGATAGTACTGTTGTTCTGCTAAATGGACAAAGCAACACAGCAATAACCAATGGCTTCTTGCTATACCTATATCAACATATCACTCATTCCTCAGCTGAGAAGCTTCTCCTCACTGTAGATTATTAACAAAGAGACCTGCAAGTGACAATGGAGCTGTGAGTAGGAAACTAGTGCTTGCTCAGCATTACCTCACGGGGGATAGAAAGTGTTTTCTTCACATAACCAGGCCATTAAACACTTGAACTCATAACTGCTGACACAGCATGCACAGTCATGGGAAAGCTTAAAACAGACCAAAACTCATCATGCAGGAGAGGTATGAATGAAATCCCACCACTAGCTGAGAAGTTATTAGCAGTTGATAGCTTCTGAGAGAAGGAATGTCAGCTTTCTTCAGTGTTACCCTTGTTATGTTGACCACGCTCCATTGTCTAGAGTAGCTGGACTACACAAAATGGAAATGATGGCAGTAAAAAGCAAATAAAAAATAAATCAAAGTTGGGTGCAAATGTGGGTGGGAGTAGAAGGAGAGGCACAGTGGATGAATGACAAATGTTGCTAAGCCTCTGAGTGAGGATCGTTGAAATGTATTGGATAAACCTTTCAAAGAATTAATAAAGTTGATATTTGAAGAAGGCATCATATTGAAAGACACAAGCAAGTCTGCAAAGAATGGTATCATGTGTTTGCTCTCCTCTGCTGATGCAATGGATGAAGGTGAATACACTCTATGTGCATATATTTAAATATTTAATGAAATGACAAAACCATTCACTTTTTACAATATATATGTTAATTACACTATTTTCATAATTGCATCTACTAATTATGACAGCACTGGCACCAGATTCAGAGCAGCCAAATTTCATTCCTGGCTGAGACACCAAAGGGGAGTTCCTTCCACAGAATTTCCATGAGTAACAGCCTACATATGAACAGGGTGCAGAACACACATTCTTAAGTGTGAACCTTCAAGACCAGAGACATGAAACACATGTGTGCACACACATGAATGCACACACATTGATCCTTTCTAGACATCATCTATTATTATTATATTTGACTCTCATAGTTTTGTGATCTTTTAATGTAGATGACCCTGAATACAGCTTGCATATTTTATCCTAACATTTAAGGTTTTTATGAGTCATAGGACAGGCTTGAACACGAAATTCTAATATTTTCAAGCTCTTCAGTTAATTTAATATTTTAATGTAATATAATCTATGCCATTAGAAAAAGTTCATGAAAAAAATTAAAATCTATATTAACATATAACAGGAGGTTCCATGCAGGCCTCTCATTCCTTTCCTGGAATCCCTTTTCCACACATTTCTACATTTAACAATATTTTGCTTGGTTTTTTGATGATGTTGTTGTACTGGAGATATTGTGATATTGATTATGGAAATAGTGATGAACATGAATATGATGTTCTTAGTGGGGTAATGGTAGAGAGGGTGGCAATTATAGCAGAGGTAGGCAGTGCCAGCTGATATTGTAGCTTGTAGGGGGTTGTGATAATGATTCTGGTGCTGGTACTGATGATGGGGATGTTGCAGTGGAAGTGGGGATGGAAGTGAGTGCAGTGGAAATGATGTGGATGAGCAGCTCTAAACCTATCACTCACTTAATTAGTAATAATTATGTGCCTCTGATTATGCCACTCAAATATCATGCATTAGTTCAGTTATGACCAAAGACAAGATGGTAGCATACTTAAGGAGTTCCTACAAGTAATAGTAACAGGAAAATGTTCAACTCTCTAGTCAGTAGAGAACTGAAAACTAAACCTATACCAAAAGACCATTCAACCCATGTAAGATTGAGTGCAATCAAAATAATAACATGTCCTGGCAGAGGAGTGGAGGAAAAGAATATAAACTGTCAGACTGTGAGAGAGTAGAATAACCCATCAAATATGGAAATCCTCCAAAGAAATAACACTAAAGTAGGACTATCATATAATTTGCCAGCATTACATGGGTTCATATGAAAAAAAAGTCAATTATATTATACATTAGAGATGCCTATATATCCATCTATGTTTCAGAACTACACCTAATAATGAAAGTTAAATAATCGGTCTCATGGCTCAACAGTGAATGAATGAGATAAGAAAATATCCTGCTAAAATGAATCATAAGGAACAATGATATCATGTACTCAGCAGGTAAATAAATGAAACTGCATGTCATCATGTTAAGAGAAATAAATCCAGTCTTAAATACAAAGCTGGCACTGATGTTTCAAATATTAAAGCATGAAAATGTAACAAGGGTGGGTTGGTGTAGATGTGTAACTATTACATCAGATGACGGGGAAAGTAAGGGGGAAATACGTGGCAGTGTAGGGAGAAGATGTGTAATAAAGGACACACGCATATCTGAGTATAAAATAATCTTCTTAAGATATCTCATGCTAAAAGAAAGATCATAATTGTGCAAAAGGAAATTTTTTCTCATAAGCAAGCAGACAGACACTAAGTATCCTTTGCTATGAACCAAAATTCAGTCAAAACAGATATAAAAATAACCTGGAAATCAAAGAATAAAAGTAAAGGAATAGGAGCATATCAGGAAGGTCATGGAGTGAATTTTAGAAAAAAAAAGTCACATGAGTAGTATCAACCAGAATGTATTTTATTCAGGAAATGAAGCCACAGTGACAACAACACAAACAAGGAGACTGAGAGTTTTGGAAACATCCTCTGAGTGCACAGGATGGGAAGAGGGGGCTCATCACTTAGCATCTGGGACACTGAACCAGTGAGGAAGGACCATTCTAAGCCTCCCCCTCTAGCAGAAGAACAATCTCAGGAGAATGCCCTCCCTATCAGCGGTCATCACAGACACATGGAGTGTGAAGGGTGGACAAGATTCTCTTGCATCCATGGCAGGCTTTGAACTGAGATGGAAATGTTTCTGTGGAAGTATGGGAGACAGATTTCCTCCACTTCTCTTGGTCCTGGTGACTGCTGAAGCACTCACTTGCTCTTGGGTGGGCACTTCTGCTGGCAGGGTGAAGGAGGTTGCACAGGAGGGCATTTCTGCTGGCATGGCTCTGGGCACTTAGGAGGAGGACAAGGCTCTGGGCACTTAGGAGGAGGACAAGGCTCAGGACACTTTGGAGGAGGACAAGGCTCAGGACACTTTGTGGGTGGGCACACAGGAGGAGGCTGGCAGGGCTGCTTGCACTGCTGCTCTTGGTAAGACATCGTGCTGAAGGCTCAGGATCTGAAAGACATTACATGACAGTGTTAGGGGTTGATCATCACAGAGAAGATAGATGGAGACATGGAACATCACATCCATTTCTCTCTCCACTCATGCACATATCCACAACTCCTCTTTTAGGACAGCCTGGCTTTTCCCTTTCCTGTCAGCAATCTGTGCCACCTTCTTTGTGAGATATCCTTTGTTTTATGCTTTTTTTCCAGGAGAAAATATCTGTTCCAATGAAACATAGGTGTTTCACAGAGAAACATCTTCAATACAGGAGTCTTAAGGTCTGAAGTCCTGGGCACCCTCAGAACAAATATCCCTGACTCTCCTGTCACTGTGACATCCCAGCAGGTTGTCTGGGTGGCAGAGTAGAGCACAGCTCAGGAAAACCAGGACCTAATACCTGCTAAATCATAGGACTATGAAAAGACACCAGAGATGCATATGAAAGAGAAATACACCGTGTTCAATTGCATACTAAAGAAAAGGAAAAACCACCACACACCGTCCCTAAATATGACAGCAGCATATAAGGAGACTATAAAGACAGACCAACTCAAGAAATAACACTCACCAGGTCTCCAAAGTAGTCTGGGACTTGAGTACCAGGAGTCTGCAGTCATGTAGCCAAGGACCTCTTTATAGCACTGACTGCCCCGCCCAGAGGGAGTAGAGCTGACTGACAGGGGGCAGGTCCAAGAATTTCCTAAGCAAAATGCAAATCCATGCATGACTCGCTTGACTGGGACTCTACATCATGTGAAATGTCCTGTGTCTGGACATCAGCACTGTAGAGTGCTGTGACTCATTGGGTCCTCCTGTCTCTTTGGTTTCAGCCAGACTTCCCCGGCTGTCTACGTTGTCTTTCTTGATTGAAAACAGTATTTCTTTTTCCTGTTACTCCTTTCATTTCCTGTTTGTTCTGACTGAGCTCACTGATACTCTTTGGTTCAGAGCCCATTTTTTTTCCTGTTTTTAGGCAAAATTTGCCTGAAATTTGTGCTGACAGGACAGTCTTACAGGGGACTATAGCTGTGCTTTCAGATTCGTCTTTGACAAACCTGTTCTGAGGGACATGTCTAGTCTGCTGGATAGGTTTAAATCTTCTGTACCAGTAGAAAATCGAATATGTTGTTTATAGAGAAGGGTGTGGGCTTGAACATTATCCTGACCCTAGTCAGGACTGCTGTCTCCAACGACATATTTGGGGTATATGTTTAGACTCCCCTCTAATGTTTTCATAAGGCTGCTTATGATGATGATAGAGGAACTAAAATTGTATCTACCCTAACACCTGCCCTAAGCATGTTCTTGCTTAGGTGGTTAGCATGAAGACTCATAATCTCCCACAATTCCCTTGTGTGAAGAGCTGTTGAGCCCACCTTGGCTGTGGTACACACCAACTAGAGCTCTGAGATCTCCCAAAACACATAGTATACTGACTCCTTCATACCCATGTGCTCATTCTTGTACATGCACACAGACAGACAGACAGACAGACAGACACAGACTAAGGCAGAACATCAGTCTTACATTTTATCTGCCACATAGCTGCATTCATCACTTCCCAATTTTCTAATGTATATTAATGATTCATTTCTGCATGAAAACTGAGAGAAGGAATTAAAATTGAGTGTTTTATAGTTCTAGATTGACTTTTGAACACTTTGAGGGAGTCCAAGACTCTGTTCGTGTTGGAGGAAGACAAGGCTCAGAACACTTTGGGAGTGTACAGAGTTATGGGCAGTTTTTGGTAGGCACACAGAAGGAAGCTGGTTAAACTATTTGCACTGATGCTGTTGGTTAGACATTCTGAAATCTCAGGATCTGGAAGACACTATGTGACAGTTCTCACAAGAGATGATCCCCACAGAGAAAGAATCTCAAGTTTATGAAATATCTCAACCCTTCTTCAATCCCATCTCCTTCTCCAGACTTTCCAACTTTCCCTTCCATGTCACCATTTTGTTTCATTAATCTAGGAAACCAACCTTTATCTTCACATTTTTCGTAAGAAAACATCTTTCTTCCAAAGGACGAAGTAAGTGATCTTACAGAAAACATGATCTTCTAGAAAGGCAGTCTGAAGTTTAAGTTCTAAAATACTGAGCAACCTCAGTGATAACAGTAAATGCTGCAATCACTATTACTTGAGATGTTTCAGGAAGTTGACTAGGCTATAAAACAACAGCCAGAATTCAAGAATCTGGAACCTCCTAAGAAGGAAGGGAAAAAAGAGTTCAGAAAAGAGAAAACTATTCTCTTTAGTCCTGGAAAGTTGCTTTGTATTTGGAGGAGAAAGAACAGACGAAGAACATGAAGCAAAGTTATTAAGTATTCACACCTCTGCTCAGAGAAGCACACGGGCATGGAATCAACATCAGTGAAGTGTCTCAGCTTCCTGTGACTGACAGTGCTTCTGACAGTAAGGTTGCGTTTAGCCGAGACTGCCCTTGTCCATGTCCCTAGAGGGAAAGAGTCATCAGTTCAGCACCTGAGGCCAGATGCTGACCAACACATGACCAGAGAATGACTCACAAAGGTTAGTACACATACTACCAGTCAGGCCTGTAAGAGACTTACTACTCTCCATATTTGCATATCAAACATAAAGGATCATCATAGGTCATGCCTGACTTCTGCTGTGTCAATTACAGTATTGCCTACTGACATGGGAAGCCAGTATAACACAGAGTCCGTTACATCTAGGTTCTTCCTTTAAATATAGTCCACTTAGAAGGGTATAAAGTGTTAAAGGGGAGTAATGCAAATGGAAGACATACTATGTGATGAGACACAGGAGGGCAGGGTAGATCAGGGCATATAGAGAAGGATGATTAACAGTGGCGTATACCTTTGATCCCAGCACTTGGGAGGCAGAGGTAGGTGGATCTCTGTGACTTTGAGGCCAGCTTTGTCTACAAGGACAGGCTCCAAAGCTACAGAGAAACCCTGTCTCGAAAAAAAAAAAAAAACAACAAAAAAGCCATATTTAAATCTACTACTCTAAAAACTTACTAAGATATATACTTATGAAGAAATATGTTAATGGAGTTACCTTACAACTGGAGGAGTACAATACCACAAGTAGATACCTTACACTGTCAAATGCAAACTTCAGTAACAGTAATACCTTAACTTTTTTAGTTGTTGGTCAGTGGGTTACAATAGGCAATCTCTACTAGCTTAAAGACTATTGCCTATAAATTGTCTACCCTCCAGAATGTCTATTTCTATAGACATCAAAGCTTAAGTCAGAAAACTTGGAGAAATCTAGGAGGTGCTCACCTGGACATTTCATTCCTACAGGCCAGCCCACATGATATAGAAAATGCTGTGTACACTGCTGAAGGAGAAAAGAATTCCCTAGCCTCAGTCAGTACTGAACACTGCAAGGTATAAAAATGGCTGGCTTGACAGGATATGCCCACTGGTGTGACAGTGGCACAACTGGATGGGAGCAACCCAACCACTTCCTTTTTTGGACTTAAGGTCCTTCCCAATGAGATGGGCTAAACACCCAGCACTGGTAAAGGGGTGAGAATCTACTGTTAGATAGGACATAGGCCCTGGAGGATAATCCAGTTAATATTATAATTCTCCTAAATGAAAAAATCAAACCAGTCATTTCTAATGATTTATTGCTATACTTGTATTGATATATCTCTCAATCCTTATCTGATAAGCTTCTCATTGCAGTAGATTATAACGCAGAGACCCTCAATTGATCTACAGTGTATAGAATGAAAGACTGTGTGTGTTCAGCATTACCCTCACAAAGGAATTGGCAGAAAGAGCATCAGAACTAGAGGTAGAAACTCTTTTCTTCACATAACTGGGCCATTCAATGTTTGAACTCATAACTATTGACAAAGTATGCACAAGCCATGTAAAACCTTACACCAGATGAAAGCTCAGCCTACATGAGAAAGAAAGTACATAATTCCACCACTAGCTGTTGTTGAAATAAGGGCGGCTGGGGCTGCGTCCCCAACACCCCGGCCGCCTGCTCGGCTAGCTTATGCCCGAAATAACAACACACAAACTGTATTCATTTAAATGCTGCTTGGCCCATTTCTATCTAGCCTCTTCTAGGCTAATTCTCACACCTGGACTAGCCCATTTCTAATAGTGTGTGTAAGCACCCCAAGGTGCGCTTACCGGGAAGATTCTAGCCTACGTCCATCTTGGGTCGGAGCTTCATCGCTCACGTCTGTCCGGGAGACTGGAGCATGGCTTCTCTGCTCCAGAGAGCAGAGCTTGTCGAGACTGAGCTCACTTCCTCTTCCTCCCAGTATGCTATTCTGTTTACTCCTCCCACCTATCTTTTAACCTATGAGGGCCAAGCAGTTCCTTTATTACTTAACCAATGAAATCAACAGATTGATATATGACACTCCTACATCACTTCCCCTTTTTCTGTTTAAACAAAAAGGAAAGGCTTTAACTTTAACATAGCAAAATTACATATAACAAAACAGTTATTAAGCAAGAATTACAGTTACAATGGAAAACTATAAATATCTATCTATTCTTCAAGTTTATCAAAGACTCCAAAAGAACACAATATTACCTAAGTGAACAAGAAATCCAAAACTCTAGAAATGACAGAGACATTTCGTTGCCTGGACAGTCACCCAAAGTTTCTCTGTACCATTGGGGCATCCATCTTCGGCCTACAGGCCCATAGTTTCCAGCAGACATTTCCACAAAGCAGGAAATTTCAAAGGCAGTCACTATCTGCTTGTCCTGAAGAATGTCTTGCAGACTCTTTCATGAATCAGGAACCCCGAAAGATCATCTCACCTTTAGGCAAGTTCAGTAGTCCTCTCTCTGCGGGTTCTCTGTGTCCAGTTTATGCAACAGTCCAGGCAAGAGCAGTTTCTTGCCCAAATGGCTATCAAACTCCATAAGGATCCTCTTCGATGCCCATCTTCCTCTCGAAGTAGATTGGTGCTGCCAGGAGCAGACGTGTCTCATTGTCACGAAAAACCCTAAGTTATTAAAACATTTAAAATGCCATATTCTATAATCTTTGAAAGATATGAAGAATGCCTATCTAAAATATATCTATGTACGTCTAGAAAATCTTAACTAAGATGACTACAAGCTTGACTATTATTGATTATTCATTAACAACCTATATACATTACATTTTTAAATGAACTACACAATCACAATACCTCAATCAAGATCAGAAACACATATACATATAACAAAATTGACCTTAAATTTAAATCACTAACGCAAAATCCATATCAATGTAAATTATTCATACCTATATCATATTCCCCTTTAAATGTAAAAGAATGTTTATAAACCATATTTGGGAACATGGGCGCAGTTTTTTCTCTCCAAACTGCTTCCTGCTGAATGGGGGCATCGTTAATTAGGTCTTTCATGGTATAACCTGTGTGCTAGTTTCATCTCAGTTGGCAGTTGAGCGAAGCAATTTTCTGAAGATGTTTTACAGCAAGCCTTCAGGAGGGCGTGGCCCACCATACCATATCGGAATAGAAGAAATGAACAGGGTCTCATCCTCTGTGAAAACAAAATAAGAAACTCCTTTCCAAAGTATCATGTCCTTAGATCCAAATTTCAAAGTCAAGGCATTTTGATAATATCTATGTTGGATTAGTTCAGCAGCATTTATAAACAAATATCTTTTGGCAGCTGTTGCTCCTTCCTCAGCATTCAAACAATTCAAAGAGAGCATAATAGCATACAGTATCAAGATTCTATGTATATTTTCCATCTTTGTGCACTTTATTTTAACCTCTATTTCGTTTATTTTTACTTTTATTTTATATTCTCTGTATCTTTGTCCTGGAATAACTCTGTAGACCAGGCTATCCTTGAACTCTCAGAGATCCACCTGTCTCTGCCTCCCAGGCATTGGGATTAAAGGTGTATGCTACCACACCTTGAAGTCACAGAGGTCAATCTCCCTCTGCCTTCCAAGTGTTGGGATTAAAGGTGTGTACTACCACACCCAATTACTTTCTTCCTTTTTTTACTTTTAAGAACTTTTAACTTTTAGCTTGCATATATTTTTAACACACTTTAAACCATTTAGAAATTTTCTTTGTCTTTGAATCTCTCTTTACTGTCTATCTCTCTTTTTCTGACAACATGAGTCTTTAATTTACCAAGCAATATCAGTAGGACTAAAGCCGTGGATTTGATGGCTGGATCCAGCCCATTCCTTAGCTTTCCAGCCTCATGGCTGAGGTACTGGCTGTAGCCGTGTTTACTGCCACAACTCTATGGCGTTTCAAGGTCCCTGCCAGCAAGCGAGCTTCAGCAGCCTGTGCTTGCAAACCGCACGAACCGCCTGCGTAAAAGAGTCAGAGTTTGCCCTGGCAGGACAGCCTAGAAAGCCGGCATTTTTAAACAACACAACATTTTCCTGCTACAGCTGAAAACAGACAAGCATACAGTCAGCTTTTCATCAACACTGTTTAAGTGTTTTGTGGCAGGACCTCTTAATGAGCTGCAGGGATTTTGCAGCTAAAGCTGAGTCAGGAAGCCTCTCTAAGATGAGAGCGCTTGCTTGTCTCTAGCAAGCAGAGCAGAACCGAGAAATTGTTGCTACCAAGAAACCAGGCGCAATGCTTTCATTTTGTTCTAGAATTACTTCCCAAGCTGTCTCAGGCTTTATGTGAATACAGTTGTCCACGTGGGCGCCATTTGTTGAAATAAGGGCGGCTGGGGCTGCGTCCCCAACACCCCGGCCGCCTGCTCGGCTAGCTTATGCCCGAAATAACAACACACAAACTGTATTCATTTAAATGCTGCTTGGCCCATTTCTATCTAGCCTCTTCTAGGCTAATTCTCACACCTGGACTAGCCCATTTCTAATAGTGTGTGTAAGCACCCCAAGGTGCGCTTACCGGGAAGATTCTAGCCTACGTCCATCTTGGGTCGGAGCTTCATCGCTCACGTCTGTCCGGGAGACTGGAGCATGGCTTCTCTGCTCCAGAGAGCAGAGCTTGTTGAGACTGAGCTCACTTCCTCTTCCTCCCAGTATGCTATTCTGTTTACTCCTCCCACCTATCTTTTAACCTATGTGGGCCAAGCAGTTCCTTTATTACTTAACCAATGAAATCAACAGATTGATATATGACACTCCTACATCAAGCTGTTGAGCTATTAGCAGTTGATAGCTTGTAAGAGAAGGAGTGTGATTTTTTTAATGATGTGAGCCTTGCTATGTTACCACACTCCAGGATAGACCCCACTGTCTAGAGTAGTTGGCTACACAAACTGGAAATGATGGGGTACAAAGAAGCAAACAGAATGAAAATCAAATTTAGGTGGGAATAGAAGGAAAGGCACAGTGAGTAGATAAGGACAGTTTTTGGTACCCCACTGAATGAATATCATTGAAATGCACTATATAAAATTATGAAAGAATTAATAAATATAATGTTTTAGAGAATGCATGCTATTAAAGGACACAAACATTTCTCCAATGACAAGAATCACATGCTGTTGTAATAAGAGCAGCGGGGCTGCGTCCCCGGCACCCGGCCGCCCACATGGCTAGCTTATGCCCCGAAATAATTACACGGAAACTGTATTCTTTTAAACACTGTTTGGCCCATTAGTTCCAGCCTCTTATTGGCTAGCTCTTACATATTAATCTAACCCATTTCTAATAATCTGTGTAGCCCACAAATTGGCTTACCAGGAAAGATCTTAACCTGCATCTGTCTGGAGTGGGAGAACCATGGCGACTCCTAGACTCAGCTTCTTTCTCCCAGCATTCTATTCTGTTTACGCCACCTATCTAAATTCTACCCTATCAGAGGCCAAGCAGTTTCTTTATTACTTAACCAATGAAATCAACAGATAGAAAGATGACCCTCCTCCATCAACATGCTTACTCTCATATGTTGAATGCAGCGAATGAAGGTGAATATGGTCCATCTACATATATTTAAATATCATGATGAAATCCTTTACTTTTACAATGATATGTGCTAATTACTCTATTTTCAAAATAGCAGGTACTAATTCTGACATCACTGGCACCAGAGTCAGAGCAGCTGAATCTCAATCCAGGCTGAGACACCAAAGGGGCATTTCTTCCCCAGAAGCTCCATGATGAAGCCACAGATGAATAGGGTACACAGCGCACTTTTTCAAGTGTGAATCTTCAAGACCAGAGACATGGAAAACATGTGTTCACAGACATGGATACAAACACAATGGTCCTTTCTAGATGCCATCTACTTTTGAGCTAAACATTTGATTTCCATAGTTTTGTGATCTTTTAAGGTCAGATGACCCTGAGTTCAACGTACATATTTTTATCCTAATTTTCTATAGGTTCTATGAGTCAAATGGCAGGTATGAACACAAAATTCTAATATTTTCTGATTCTTATTTAATTTAATGCTTTAATATAATCTAAACCATCAGAAAAATGTCTCTGGAAAAAGTCAAGATCTACACTAACAAATGAAAGAAGTAATAACAAACAGCAGGAGGTTTAATGCAGGACTAACATTCCTAGACCGGAAACCCTTTCCCACACATTTCTACAGTTACCAATATTTTACTTAGTATTTTTTGATGGCATTGGTGAAGGTGGAGATAACATAACGGTCATGGAAATGGTGATGGACATGGATATGGTGCTCTCAGTGGGGTAATAGTAGAGAGGGTGAAGTGATAGTGGAGGTAGGCAGGGCTAGCTGGTGTCATAGTTTGTAGTGGTTGTGATAATGTTTGTGGTACTGGTAAAGATGATGGGGATGTTGCAGATGGAAGTGAGTGCAGTGGAAATGATGGGGATCAGCAGCTTCTAAACCTATCACTTACTTAGTACTAATTAGGTGCTTCAGATTGTGCCAATAAAATGGCATGAGTTTAATTATGACCAAAGACAAGACTTTAGCATACTTAGGAGTTTCCACAAGTAGCATTAACAAGAAAATGTTCAACAACTTTAACCATCAGAGAACTGAAAATCAAATCTGCACCAGGAGACCATTCTAGTCATGTAAGAATGAGAACAATAAAAGTAATAAGTCCTAGCACAGGAGTGGAGGAAAGAGAAGACAGACTCCTAGAGTGTGAGAGAGCAGATTAATCTGTCAAATATGGAAATCAGTGTGGGTTTTCTTCCAAAGAAATAACACTAAAGCAGAACAATCATATGATTCATAAGCATCACCTGGGTTCTTATGAAAAGAAATAAAATAAATTATACAATAGAGATGCCTGCATATCCATCTGCATTTCAAAACTATTTCTAACGTGCAAGGTAAGTAAGTCAGCACAGCTGCTCACAAATAAACTAAGTGGTTAAGAAAATGTGGAGCTTATGTATCCTGGAGCAATAATCAGTCATAAAGAAGAGTGATATCATTTGGTCTTCAGGCAAGAGAACCAAACTCCATGTCATCAAGTTAAGAAACATAAATACACTCTTAAACACAAGGGTGGTTGAATGTTTCAAGTGTTGAAGAAGGAAAACGTAACAAGGTTAGGTTAATGTAGATGTGTAACTATTACATCAGATGAAGGGGAAAAGAGAAAAAATGGGTGAGGTGTAGGGAGAAAATGTGGCCTAGGTGGCACTTCCATATCGAAAAATAGCATAACTTTCTTAAGATAGCATGTCAAAAGAGAGTTGAGTTTCACAAAATGAGATTGTGTGTCTCTCAAGCAAACAAGCACTAAGTAATCTTTGTTGTGACCCAAAATTCAGTCAAAAGCTGATCACAGAAGAATAACTTGAAGAATAAAGAAATTAAAAAAAACACGAGCATATCAGGAAGGTCATAGAGTGAGTTTTAGGAAAAAGGAACTCATGAGCACTATCAACCAGAGTGAACTTTATTCAGAAAATGAAGCCAGAAGAGCAATATCTCAACCAAGGTGACTGATAGTTTTGAAAACATCCTCTGAGAGTACAGGCTGGAAAACTGCTGCTCAAAACTCTGAGAATCTGGGACACTGCACCTGTGAGAAAGGATCATTCTCAGCAGCCCCTTGACAGCAAAAGCAGAGCAACCTCAAAGAAATGCCTTTCCTATCAATGGTCATCACAGACACGTGGAGAATGAAGGGTAGACAAGATTCTTCTGCATCCATGGCAGGCTTTGAAGTGAGGATGGAAGTACTTCTGTGGAAGTATGGAAGACAGATTTCCTCCCCTTCTCTTAGTCTTAGTGACTGCTAAAACACTCACTTGCTCTTGCGTGGACACTTAGGCTGGCAGGGTGAAGGAGGTTGGACTGGAGGGCATTTTTGCTGGTATGGATGAGGGGAGCATGGCTCAGGAAACTTTGCAAAAGGACAAGGCTCTGGGCACTTTGGAGGAGGACAAGGCTCAGGGCACTTTGTGGGTGGGCACACAGGAGGCTAACAAGGCTGCTTGCACTGCTGCTGTTGGTAAGACATCGTGCTGAAATCTCAGGATCTGAAAGACATTACATGAGAGAGTTAGGGGTGATCCACATGGAGAAGACAGATGGAGGCATGGAACATCACATCCATTTCTCTCTCCACTCATGCACATATCCCCAACTCCTCTTTTAGGACAGCCTGGCTTTTCCCTTTCCTGTCAGCAATCTGTGCCACAGTAACAACCTAATCCCCTATGAATTCTGCTGCACAATTTCAACAGGGTAGAATTCCATAGGTCCCAAATGCATGCTCTCTACATGCATAAAAGGCAAATGCCCCTTTTGTGGTCCCAATTCAATTAAAAATTGAAACTGGCTTAGGAGTTGGAGCATGACTCTCTCCTTCTCAAAACCCACACATATTTGTTAAAGGAAAATCCAAAACCTTAGTTTCATGTTAGAAGAGCCACAAAGTATGGGACAAATAAAAACAAAAATATTTTTAATTGCCATTATAATCTCATTATCTTTAGGTTTTCATTTGATTCTTTAACACTTTTATGAAGATGTAAATATTATCTCAAATTTTATAAGATTTTAAGTGTGTATATATGCATGTATATACATATACGTAATCTCTGTCATGAAATCAATGGTCATGTACAATACTCACTATTCTAGAAATAATCTCCATCTATCTTCCTGTACATCATTTCCGAAGTTAGACTAAAGCAGGAACTAGGAACTAAGTTTTTGTAGCCTGGATATATTTAAGAATTGCAGTTCTTTCCCTGTTGGAGATCTGCTGCCTATGACCTTTACAATGTTGACATTTTCTACAGTGAACTCTGCTCATTCCTGACAGTGACCTATGATCTCCAAGGAAATGATAGGGCTCAGCAACAACAAATCTAAAAATACAAGCTATGATAGAAGAGGGCTATGTATAAAACTTTGGATTCATCGAGATAGGATAAATAATAGAGTATTTTCTCTTAATTTGCCAAATGTAAAGTTCTGGATATGGAAAATGTAATTCTTACCCGATAATTGTATTTATTGTATATGGTTTTATGGGTTCAGAGACAAAATCTCTCCTTTTTATTAGGATAAAATGGGGTGAATGTTGCAGGATATTTGATTACACTCTGACACTCCAAGACTGTGGTAATAAAGTTTACCTTGAGTCAGGGGGCAGAACCAGCAACCAGTTGACAAAATTAGCCAAAGAGAATACAGAAGACCTAGGAGTCCAGTAGAAAGGGAGTAGGAAGAGACTGGAGATTTTTAGTCTTTTCTTCTGTCCATTAGGGTCTAGGAAGTGTGCAGAGGAGGTCAACTGGTCTCTCCTCTGCCATTTATTTGATCTATAAGGTTTTTACCCTAATATCCAACTCCCAAGTCTTTTCTGGTGATAGAATAACAAAGGTAATATTGTATCAAACCTTTCATATTATTCTGTCCTTAGATTCTACCTACCCTCAAAGAAGTAAAAGCCATTATACACAATTCTTCATTGCGCTTCACTTCAAATTTTCGGACTGCTAACATTCATTTTGTGGTCATCAAACTTACTCTATCCAAATTATATTCAATACATGAGAAGACCATAAAAAATGACCACCAAAAATCAGATTTACAAGTTGTCATAAGTAGTTCAGTACCTGACAGGTCAGTGTGTTGCATTCAGGTATCCAAGGATGTCTTTAGAGCAACAATTTACTAAACAAAATGCCAATCAAACATAGCTATCTGAAACAAAGAAGGGTATGGCCTGTTCTGCACACCATTGCTTGTGAAGTTTTGTGACTCAGAAGCCCTTCCTTCCTGCACAAGTTCAGTAACTGCTGGCAGCTGGGGAAATGGATGAATCTTCTCACTTGTTTTGAAAATTTTTATTTCCTCTTTGACTATACTGTTACATTCTGTTCTTCATCTTTACTGGGGATAAAAAATTATCAGTTTGAGCTGTTTGTCATTTTGTAGAATGCAGACATAACTACCCCCATCATTGCATTTCTTATAAAATGTCTTACTATGCTAGAAGAAGGAAAAAGTCAGAAGAAACCTCGTTTATAATCCTATATCCTTCTCTGGCAAGTCTCAGCTGGTTATTTCTACTCCCTGGGTGTATGACTTTTTCCAGAACAAAGGAAATATTTAAAAGCACCTGCCTCACATAATGACAGACAATAGGCTCATTAAGCAATTTCTCTACCACATGTGAGTCTGAGAGTTTCCGGAGTTGACCTGTGTGCCCTGCATCATGGGTTCTTTCCTCTTACCACTGACACAGCAGTGTTGCGCTCTCATGAGACAGTGTGATTTCAGAGTGACCCTCAGGCCCTTCAGCTTTTGTCTCCTTACCCTCAGAGAGGTATCCTTGTAGTACTCTTTAATATTTACAATGATTAAATTAATTGCCTCTTGAAGAAAACATGAATTATCAAATAAAAATCACATGGATACATAAAAATTGACTTACAGATCATAACTCTGTGGCCCTTTGTGAGGCCCTGCACTGCCAGGAACATGTGTATATGATTCAGGGTAAAACTGAGGAACAGAGAGCTTCAGAGAAGGAAAAAATCTCAGATGTAGTTATATAGTTGTTACTTACAGTTCTACGTCATTCTTTGTACAAATACCCAAATTTGGGAAAGAATATTTTTAATATCTGTTCCCATACAGGGTAACACTGTTTTTCTCAATAAGCTCCCTAGCTTATGACTCCACATCAGAGATTTCCATGCTGTGCCTCTTAGCTGAGTGATTTAGTAGCAGTCCCCCACTGAAGACATGCTCTCAGTACATATGCAGGTCTTGTGCTTCCCTAACCCTTATGCTTTCTTTCAGTCAGGGGCCTGGTTGGAAACAGCACAGGTGATGTTTAAAGTTATGTTGCTAGAGCTCCCTTGACTGGAAAAAGCAATTGTGAAGGCTCCTGAGAAGATGCTTTCTACTTAGAGGGGAAAGAATAGAATGAGGAAGATGAAACAAAGTCTTTAATTGGCCCCATTCTGCTCTGAGAAGCACATGGGCATGGAATCAACATCAGTGAAGCGTGTCAGTTTCCTGTGCCTGCCAGTGCTTCTGACAGTAAGGTTGGGTTTAGCAGAGACTGCCCTCATCCACGTCCCTAGAGGGAAAGAGTCATCAGTTCAGCACCTGAAGCCAGATGCTGACCAACACATGACCAGAGGATGATTCACAAAGGTTAGTACACACACTACCAATCAGGCCGCTAAGAGACTTACTACTCTCCATATTTGCATATCAAACATAAAGGATCATCATAGGTCATGCCTGACTTCTGCTGTGTCAATTACAGCATCGCCTACTGACCTGGGAAGTCAGTGTAACATAGAGTCTGTTACATCTATGTTCTTCCTTTGAATATAGTCCACTTAAAACGGTATAAAGTGTTAAAGGGAAGTAATTCAAAGAGAAGACATGCATTGTGATGGTCCATGAGAGGGCAGGGTAGATCAGGTATATAGAGAAGGATGATTATCATTAAAGACCTTTCAAAAAAGCCATATGTAAATCTACTACACTGAAAACCTACTGAAGATGTACACATATAAAATGTTTTAATGGAGTTACCTTACTGTTGCAGTTGGTGCAATACCTCAAGTAGATAGCTCATCTTAATAAATGGGAAGCAGACAAGATCACCTGACAAAATTTGGGAGCATGGTTTAGGGGATAGAAGGAATGGGAGAAGAGGAAGAGGGGGAAAGAAGGGGAGGGTTGGGGAGACCTTGAGGGAATGTGATAGTCGAGATGATGGAAGGACAGATATGAGATCAAGGAAAAACATATCTTGATTGAAGGAGCCATTTTGGGGTTAGCAAGAAACCAGGCTCTAGAAAAAAATCCCAGGAACCCACAAGGATGACCCTAAGCAATAGAGGAGAGGGTGCCTGAACTGGCCTTGCCCTGTAATCTTAAATATCACCATAGAACCTTCATCCAACAACTTATAGAAACAGAGGCAGAGACCCACATCAGAGCACTGGACTGAGCTCCCAAGATCCAGTTGAAGAGTGGAAGGAGGGAGAATATGAGCAAGGTGGTCAAGACCATGAGGGGTTCACCCACTGAGACAATTTGCCTGAGCTAATGGGAGCTCACCAACTCCAAGAGGACTGGGATGAATGAGCATGGGATCGAACTAGTCCCACTGAATGTGGTTGACAGTTGGGGCAGACTGAGGGGCCAATGACAACAGCACTAGAATTTTTCTCTACTGCACATACTGAATTTGTGGGATCCTATACTCTTTGGATGTATACCTTACTCAACCTGGATGTAGTGGGAAAGGCCTTGGACTTTCCACAGGGAAGGGTGCCTTGCCTTCTACTAACATTGGAGGGGGTGGGGAGAAAGCATGTGTGGGGAGAGTGGGAGGGGAGTGGGAGGAGGGGAGGAAGTAGGAATTTGGATTGGTATTTTTTAAAGTAATGAAATAAAATAATAAGAATAATAAAAATACAAATGCAAAACTCATTAACACTCACAGCTACCCTCTCTTTAGTTGTTAGCCAGTGGGGTCTCATAGACTGAATTCACTTCCTTACCCGTTATTGCCTGTAACTTGTCCATACTCCAGAACAACATGCTAAGACCCCATTTCTATAGACACCAATGCTTAAGACAGACAACATGGAGAAATCTAAGAGGTGCTCATGAACAATTCATGTCTATTGACCAGCCCTCATGATACTGTAAGGTGCTATGGACACTGCTGAAGTAGAAAAGTACTCACCAGCCTTACCCAGTTCTGAACACTGCAACTTACAACAGTGACTGGCTTGACAAGATATGACCACTGGTGTGACAGTGGCACAAACGAATGGGTGCAACCAACCACTTTCTGTTTGGATTTAAGGTTCTTCTCTGAGACAAAATGCATACCTGGCACCATTAAAGGGGAGAGACTCTGTAGCTAGATTGGACATAGACCCTCAAGGATTATCCAATCAATGCTATTATTCTGCTAAATGAACAAATCAACCCAGCAATTCCTAATAAGATTGCCACAGTAATATCACTATATCTCATTCCTCATCAGAGGAGTTTCTCCTTGCAGTGAATACACAACACAGAGACTCAAAATTGATAAATGGTGCAAAGAATGAGAAACTTGTGTAAGTTCAACATTACGTCACAGAAGAAGTAGAAACTGTTTTATTCATATAATCAGACTATTAAACATTTGAACACATAACTATTGACACAGCACGCACAGTCATGGGAAAGCTCAAACCAGACCAAATGCATCATGCAAGAGAGGGGAAGAATGAAATGCTACCAATTAAACTCCATTGGCAGTTGACAACTTCTGAAAGGGGTGTGTCCGTTTTTAATTATGTAAACCTTGATATATTGACTAAAATCCCAGGAGGACCAACTGTCTAGGGCAGTGAGACTACAAAACCGGAAGTGGTGGGGCAAGGGGAAGCTAATAGAAAAGTAATCAAGGTTGTGTGGGAAGAGAAGGAAAGGCACAGTGTGTGGATAAGGACATTGTTGGTAAGGAACTGAGTCAATATCATTAAAATACATTGAATAAAATTCTCAGGTAGGCAGTCCTAGCTGGTGTAATTGCTTATAGTGGTTGAGGTAATGATGGTGGTATTGTTGATGATACTGAAGTGTTGCACATGGAAGAGGATGCAGGAGAGAGGGTCATAGAAATGATGTGCTTCAGTCACTTCTAAATTAGCAGGTGCTTAGTGCTAATTATGTGCCTCATATTGTGTCAGTCAAATGGCATGGATTAGCTCAATTGTGACCAAAGGCAAGACTTTGGCAAACAGGAGTTTCCACAAGTAAAATTAGCAAGAAAATACATATTTAGCCATTACAGAACAGAAAACCAAGCCTCCACAAGACCAGTCAACCCATGAAAGGATGAGGACCATTAAAATAATAACAAGTCCTGGCAGAGGAGTGGAGGAAGAAGAACACAAACTCTCAGAGTTGAGAGAGGAGACTAATCCATCAAATATGGAAATCAGTATGGGGTTTCCTCCAAAGAAATAGCACTAAAGTAGAATGATCATATGATTCAGCACCATCAGTTGGGTTTTTAACAATAGAAGTCACATACAGCATAGAATAGAGATGCCTGCATATCAATCTCTATTTCAGAACTACTCCTAATATGCAAGGTAAATTAGTCAGTACAGCTGCACACCAGAAGTGGATGGGATAAGAATGTGGCACTTGGGTGGACTAGAGGAATGATGAAACAATGATATCATGTCCTCTGCAGGCAAATAAATGCAACTGCATATCATCATGTTCAGGGAAAAAAATCCAGTCTCAAATATAAGGTTGGCACTGATGTTTCAAATATTAAAGGAGGAAAAGACAATATTAAAATAAAGGAAATATTAAAGGAGGAAAAGATGTAGATGTGTAACTATTACATTAGATGAAGAGGACAAATGAGGGGAAAATACACGGGCTATGGGAGATATTTGTGCTAAGTGATGCATGCATGTCTGAATACCACATGATCTTCTTAAAATGGCATGTGTTAACAAGGAACTTGTATTTGTGTGAAATGAAACTCTTTCTCTCAAGCAAACAAACACTAGGCAATCTTTGTTATGACCCAAAATACAGTCAAAATCTGCTTACAACAGGATGACCCCGGCATCAAAGAATAAAAATAATGTAACAGTGGAGCACCAGAATAAGCTCCCAAGGTCCCAATGAGGAGCAGAAGGAGGGGGAACATGAGCAAGGAAGTCTGGACCGTGAGGGGTGCACCCACCCACTGAGACAGAGGGACTGATCTATTGGGAGCTCACCAAGGCCAGCTGGACTGGAACTGAAAAAGCATGGGATAAAACCGGACTCTCTGAACAATGAGGACTGATGAGAAGCTAAAGACAATGGCACTGGGGTTTGATCCTACTTCATGTTCTGGCTTTGTGGGAGCCTAGCCAGTTTGGATGCTCACCTTCCTAGACCTAGATGGAGGGGGGAGGACCTTGGACTTTCCACAGTGCAGGGAACCCTGACTGCTCTTCCGACTGGAGAGGAATGGGGAAAGGAGTGGGGGGAGGGGAAGTGGTGTGGGAGGAAGGGGGGGAAATGGGAGGCTGGGAGGAGGAGGAAATTCTAAAAAAATAATAAAAATAAAATAAAATTTAAAAAAAGAAAAAAATAATGTAACAAGAGCACATCGGGAAGGTCATAGAGTGAGTTATAGAAGAAAAAAAGAACTCGTGACTACTAACAGTCATATTGTACTTTATTCAGGAAATGAAGCCACAGTGACAACAACACAAACAAGGAGACTGAGAGTTTTGGAAACATCCTCTGAGTGCACAGAGTGGGAAGATGCTGCTCATCACTGAGCATCTGGGACACTGAGTTGGTGTGGAAGGGTCATTCTCAGCCACCTCTTGACATGAGAAGAAGAACAATCTCAGGAGAATGCCCTCCCTATCAGGGGTCATCACAGACACATGGAGTGTGAAGGCTGGAGAGGATTCTTCTGCATCCATGACAGGCTTTGAAGCAAAGACGGAAGTGTTTCTATGAAGAATGGGAGGTAGATTTCCTCCTCTTCTCTTGATCGTGGTTACTGATGAAGCACTCACTTGCTCTTGGGTGGGCACTTCTGCTGGCAGGGTGTAGGAGGTTGCACAGGAGGGCATTTCTGCTGGCATGGCTGAGGGGGACATGGCTCTGGGCACTTTGGGGGAGGACAAGGCTCAGGGCACTTTGGAGGAGGACAAGGCTCAGGGCACTTTGTGGGTGGGCACACAGGAGGAGGGTGGCAGGGCTGCTTGCACTGCTGCTCTTGGTAAGACATCGTGCTGAAGGCTCAGATCTGAAAGACATTACAAGAGAGAGTTAGGGGATGATCCATAGAGAGAGAGGAGAGACAGAGACATGGAACAACACATCTACTTCTCTCTCCACACATGTGCCTATTCCTCAACTCCTGGTTTAGGACATCCTGGCTTCTCCTTTTCTTTCAGCAATCTGTGGTACTAGCTTTGGGACGTAACCTTCATTTTATGACTCCTTCCAGGAATAAATACTTTATTTTAGCAAAATAAGTAGCGCTCTTTTCACACAGAAATTCCTTTGAGACAGACAACCTCAAGTTCTAGAACTCTGTGCAAAATTTGAGAGCACATCCCTTTCTCCCTTGTTACTTGTGACATCCCAGCATCTTGTCTGGGGTTGCAGAATAAAGGACAGCTCAGGAAAGTTCCAGATTCTGATATCTTCTAAGGTAAAGGGCTCTGAAAAGGACATCAAAAGATGCATATGAAAGAAAAAATACTCTGTTCAACCTCCCACCAAATAAAAGGAAAAGCCACCTTTCACAGTGGACCATTGTTTCCATTGCTATATTTCTGATTGCTAAGTTGTTGCTGTTCATCCCATGAACACAACTGGACTCATCACACTTAGTCCTTCAAAACTGACTGGAGCACATAAGCACACCATAAAGACAGACCAACCCAAGAAACACTCACCAGGTTCTCCAAACTCAGAGTCCAGGATGTGAGCACCAGGAGTCTGCAGTCACACAGTCAAGGGCCTCTTTATAGGACTGGCTGCCCCACCCAGAGGGAGTAGAGCTGTGATTGAGGGCAGGTCCAAGAATTTCCCAACCAAAATGCAAATCCATGTATGACTGTCTGACTGGGACTCTACAAAATAGGAAATATCCTGTTCCTGGACACCATCGCTGTGAGCCCTGTGACTCAGTGGGCCCTCCTGCCTTTTCAGTTTCAGCAAGACCTCCCCAGTTATCTCAGTTGTCTTTCTTGACTGAAGACAATTATATTTCCTTCTTTGTTACACCTCTCTCTGTCCTGTTTGCCCTGCTTTGGTTCACTGCTATTCTTTGCTGCACTGTCATATTCATATTTCTGTTTTCTGGTTTTTATTCACTTGTGTGCTGAAAGGAGGACAGTATTACAGGGAACCTCATCTGTGCTCTGTTGTGGGAGCTGCGGGCCTCTTCCCACAGCCCGGCTCCTGGCTGCTTGGCTAGCTTATACCCCGAAATAACAACACACATATTGTATTCTTTTAAACACTGCTTGGCCCATTAGTTACAGCCTCTTATTGGTTAGCTCTTACATATTGATCTAACCCATTTCTAATATTCTGTGTAGCACCACTAGGTGTGCTTACCCAGAAAGATTCAGCATGTCTGACCTGGCGGCCTGCTTCATCGCGTCTGGCCCAGAGAGGGGAAGCATAGCATCTGAGCTCACTTCCTCTTCCTCCCAGCATTCTGTTCTGTTTACTCCTCCCACCTATGTTTTAACCTATGAGGGCTAAGCAGTTTCTTTATTATAATTAACCAAGGACCTTCCTCCATCAGTGCTCTCAGCCGCATCTTTGACAAACCTCTTCCCAGAAACAGGTCGGGATTCCTGCCTACGTTTAATTCCTTTCTGTAACCATGGAAAATCTAATATGCTGTTCACAGGGGAGGCTGCCAAGTTTGGGCCATAATTTGACCCTCTTCTGGAGCACCATCTCAAATAACATATTTGTGGTATATATATTTAGATTCCCCTCTAATGATAACTATAAAACTGCTTATCATGAAGATAGAGGAACTAAAATCACACTTGTCCTAAGTTAGCATGCTCTTGTTTGGATAGCTCCCGTTCTCTTGTGTAAGGCACTGTTGAGCCCACCTTGGCTGTGATACACGCCTAGTTGAGTTTCTATTAGAATTCTCAAAACATAATATACTGAATCCTTAATATACAACACCTGCTCATTCTTGCAAATGTACACCGACAGACACTCATAGATGCACACTCACACACACAAACACACAGAGAAACACACACAGTATCAGTCTTACATTTTTACCTGCCACATAACTACATATATCATGTCTTGCTTTTCTAATATTTGTTAATGATATATTGCTGCATGAAAACTGGCAGAATTAATTAAAAGTTTGGTGTTTGTTGTTGTTGGTTGACTTTATAGCACTTTGAAGGAGTCCTAGGGTCTGGGCACTTTGGAGGAGGACACGACTCAGAGCATGTTGAGGGTGGAAAAGGCTCAGGGCACTTAGGGGGAGGACAAGGCTCAGGACACTTTGTGGGTGGGCACACAGGAGGAGGCTGGGAGGGCAGCTTGCACTGCTGCTCTTGGTAAGACATTATGCTGAAATCTCTCGGGATCTGAAAGACACCATGTAACATTTGTCACAAGAGGTGTTTCCCCACAAAGAAAGAAACTCCAGTTTATGAAATATCACAACTCTTCCTTAATCCCAATTCCTGCTCCAGACTTCCTGTATTTCCCTTCCATGTCACCCTTTTGTTTCATTAGCCTAGAAAAGCAAACTTTTTCTTCACATTTTCTGTAAGAAAACATCTTTCTTCCAAAGGACAGAGGACTGATACTTGCAGAAAAGGCACTGCGCATTTTAAGTAGTGATACACTGGTTGTCTCAGTGATGACAGTAACCTCTGTCATTGCTATCACTTGTGATGTCCCAGAAACTTGGTTAAAGTGTAAAAGAATACCCAGATCAATTCAAGAATCTAGAACCTCCTTAAAAGAAGACCAAAGGAGTTCAGAAAAGAGGAAGGTATTTTCTTCGGTCCTGGAAAGCTGAGTTGTAGTTGGAGGAGAAAGAATAAACTGAGGAACATGAAGCAAAGCCATTAACGAGTCCCAGCTGTGCTCTGGGAAGCACACGGGCACTGAATCCACCTGGGTGGAACATGTCAGCTTCCTGTGACTGACAGTGCTTCTGACTGTCAGTAAGGAAGGATTTGGCTGAGAATGCCATTGTCCATGTCCCTGAAGGGGAAGAGTCATCAGTTCTACACCTGAGGCCAGGAGTCAAGAGTCGCACCACCAGTGGGTGGCTCATAAAGATTAGGACACAGCCCATTGGGCCAGGTCAGTAAGAGACTCACTGCTCTCCAAGTTTGTATATCACACCTAAGAATGATCTCAGGGAAACTCTGTGATCATCATACAAGGTAGAAATAGGCTCACATTTTTTGGCTGCCACAGTGAACAAGGGCATGTATATGGGAGAACTAGCACCACTATTCTTCTGTACCTTGCTATTTATTAAATAAGATAAAATATCCAGGATTCTCTCCATTGATTTTGACAGCAGCTGAACCAGTTTTCATTCAACATAAAAGAACGTGTGCAACCCTTTCCCTGCATCTTTACTAGCCTGGAGTGTCATTTCTTTTATTGATCTTGGTCATTCTGACTGAAGTAAGACAAAATCTCTGAATAGTATTTTTTTTTTATTTCCCGGCTGGCTAAGAATGTAAACACATCTAAGAGTTCTCAGCCATTTGTCTTTCATTTTCTACAAACATGCATTTCAGTTCTATAATTCATTGCTTTGAAATAGACTCATTTGTTTTCTTGCTGTTCATTTGCTGGGAAGGCAGAGAAAGGAGGATCCCTCGGCAGTGGTAAACTGTGAAACTTGAACCTTTGTGATGCTTCAGGCTGTTATGAGAACACATCTAGAAAAAAAAAACACATTCTTTGATTTGAAACAGGAAGATTATCTTCCCTAGCCACGATGAGAGGACTACCAACTAAGATTGGTAATTACATCATCTCTCTAGTATTTTAATTATGAAACTATCATTTAGCCTGCCCATGCGTGCCCAACCACCACTAGAGCCAGCTGGCAAGGAAGTTCCACCCACTGGCACACAGCCTCCCCCATAGCTAGCAGGCAAGGAAATCCCACCTGCGTATGCCCAACCTCAGCCTGCCGGCTGAGCGGCATTTATTTTGACCTGAACCATGGCCCCAACTCAACCATCTGGAGCCTGGAAGGTTGATCACTGGAGACACAACCCCAAATACACCAACTACAGAAAAGATTTGTAGACAACAAGGTAAGAACACACTGAAGAGCAAAAAAAAAAGAAGAAGAAAGAAAGAAAGCAACACATCACCACCAAAAACCAAAGGATCAACAGCAGGAAGACTTGAAAACCACAACACAGGTGAAGCAGAAGAAGATAACATAACTATCTATATGACTATAAGAAAATGTTTCATTTCCTTAAAGAGGAAATGAAAAATTCCCACAAAGAAGTGGAGGAAAAGACGAACAATATATTGGAAGAAATCAACAAATCCCTAAAGAAAACCAAGAAAAGGCAACCAAACAGATGAAAGAAATGATTCAAGACTTTATAATCAAAATAGAGACAATAAAGAAAACACGAACCAAGGAAATTCTGGAAATGATAATTATGGGTAAACCATCAGGAACCACAATTGCAAGCATAAACAGCGGAACAAAAAAGATGAAAGAAACAATCTGAGGCATTGAAGATATGATGGAGGAAACAGACTAATTGATTAAATAAAATGTTAAATCTAACAAAAGCTTAACACAAAATATCCAGGAAATGTGGGACACCATGAAAAGACCAAATCTAAAATAATAGGGATAAAATAAGTTCAAGTCAAGGCACAGACAATATAGTCAACAAAATCATAGAAGAAAACTTTCCCAACCAAAGAAAAGTATGCTTATGAAGGTACCAGATGTTTACAGAACACAAAACAGACAGAACCAAAAAAAAAAGTCCCCTCACCACATAAAAATCATACAGAATAAAGAAAGAATATTAAGAGTGCCAAAAAAAAAAAAGACCAAGGAACATATACAGGCAGACCTCTTAGAATAACGGCTAAATTCTCAGTGGAAAAAATGAAAGCCAGAAGGGCTTGGTCAAGCGTTATGCAGACATTAAGAGACCACGGATAATATATCCAGAAAATTTTTTAGTGACCATAGATGAAGAAACTAAGACATTCCATGACAGAACCAGATTTAAACAATATCTAGTCCAAACCCAGACATACACAAAGTACTAGAAGGAAAACTCCAACCCACAGAAGTCAGCTGCACCCACAAAACTCACACAGAATAAATAATCTCACAGCAGCAAACCCTCCCAAAAGGGAAAAGCACACACAATAACATTACATAAATTGAAAACTAAAATGACAGGAACTACCAATCACTGGTCATTAATATCCCTTAATATAAATGGACTCAACTCACCTATAAAAAGACTCAGGCTTAGAATTTGGATACAAAAACAGAATCCATCCTTCTGTTGAATACAAGAAACACACCTCAGTCTCAAAGACAGACAGGTTGGGAAAAAATTTCCCAATCAAACTGACCAAAGAAACAAGCTGGGGTATCTATCCATTATAAAATAGACTTCAAACTAAGATCAATCAAAAGAGACCAAGAAGGACATTTTCATATTTGAACAGGGAAAAAAAGCCATCAAGAAGAAATATCAATACTGGACACATATCCCCCAAATACAAGGGCACCCTCATATGTAAAAGAAGCACTTCTAAAGCTTAAATCACACATTAAGCCCCACACACTAGCAGCGGGAGACTTCAACACTCTACTCTCACCACTGGAAAAATCTGTCAGATAGAAACTTAACAGAGAAATGAGGGAATTAATAGATGTTATGATACAAATGGACTTAACAAACATCTATAGAACATTCCACCCAAACACAAAAGAATATAGCTTCTTCTCAGCACTCCCACTGAACCTTCTTAAAAACTGACACATACTCAGTAACAAAGCAAACCTCAACAGATACAAAAAATTAGAATAACTCCATGTATATTATCGGATCACCATGCCTTAAAGCTAGAATTCAACCACAACTCTAATTCCAGAGCCCACAAACACATGGAAATTGAATAATGCTCACTTGAATCACTGATGTGTCAAGGAAAAAAGAAAGAAAGAAACTAAAGACTTCCTAAGATTCAATTAAAATGAACACACAACATACCCAAGCTTATAGGACACAATGAAAGCAGTGTTAATAGGAAAGTTCATAGCTTTAAATTCCTATATTTAAAAAAAAAAACTGGAAAAAAATCTCACACGAGTGAGTTAACAGAATACCTGAAAGTTCTAGAACAAAAAGAAGCAAACTCTCCCAAGAGGACTAGACAACAAGAAATAATCAAATTGAGAGCTAAAATCAACAAAGTAGAAACAAAGAAAACAATACAAAGAATAAATGAGACAAAGAGTTGGTTCTTCAAGAAAATCAACAAAACACATAAATCTTTACCCAAACTAACCAAAAAGCAGAGAGAAGATATTCAAATGAAGCATATCAGAAATGAAATGAGAGACACAACAACAGAGAAATCCAGAGACTCATCAGATCATACTTCAAAAGCCTGTACACCACAAAATTTAAAAAATTTAAGGAAATGGACAACTTTATAGATAAACATCACTTGCCAAATTTAAATCAAGACCAGATAAACAAATTAAATAGAACTATAATGGCTAAGGAAATAGAAGCAGTCATCAAAAGTCTCCCAACCAAGAAAGACTGGGACCAGATGGTTTCAGTGCAGAATTTTACAAGATTTTCAAAGAAGAACTAACACCAATACTCCCCAAGCTGTTCCACACAATAAAAACAGAAGGAATATTGCTAAACTCTTTTTAGAGGTGGCAATTACCCTGATAGCCAAACCACACAATGACACAACTAAGAAAGAGAATTACAGACCAATCTCACTCATGAACATTGATGCAAAAATATTCAATAAAATACTGGCAAACCAAATCTAAAAACACATCAGAAAAATCAACTACCATGACTAAGTAGTCTTCCTCCCAGAGTTGCAGGGATGGTTCAACATATGAAAATCTGTCAAGGTAAACCCCTATATAAACAAACTGAAAGAAAAAAACCACATGATCATTTCATTAGATTTTGAAAAAGGCTTTCACAAAATCTAACACCTGTGCATGAAAAAAGTCTTGGAGAGAGCAGGAACACAAGAAACATAGCTAATCATAATAAAAACAATATACAATATACAACAGGCAACAGCCAACATCAAACTAAGGAAAGAGAAATTCAAAGTTCTCCCACTGAAATCAAGAACAAGACAAGGTTGTCCACTCTCTTCATATCTATTCAACATAGTTCTTGAAGTTCTAGCTAGAGCAATAAGAAAACAACAAAATGAAATCAAGGGATACAAATCAAAAAAGAAGGAATCAAACTCTCACTATTTGCAGACGATATGATAGTATACTTAAATGACCCCAAAAATTCTACCAGAGAACTCTTATAACTTGAAAACGCCTTCAGTGATGTAGCAGGATACAAGATTAACTCAGAAAAATATCAGTAGCCCTCCTTTATACAGATGATAAATGGGCTAAAAATAAATCAGAGAAACATCACCCTTTACAGTATCTGCAAAGAACATAAAATACTTTGGGGTAATGCTAACCAAGCAAGTGAAAGACTTATATGACGAGAACATTTAAACTTTGAAGAAAGTGAAGAAGACACCAGAAAATGGAAAGATCTCCCATGCTGTTCAGTAGGTAGAATTAGTATAGTTAAAAAAAATAGAATCTTTCCAAAAGCAAGCTACAGATTCAATGCAATGCCCATCAAAAACCCAGCAAAATTCTTCCCAGACTTTGAAAGAACAATAATCAACTTCACATGAAAAAAAAAACAGGATAGCAAAACAAATCCTGTAAAACAAAAAAATTTCTGGAGGTATCACAATCCCAAACTTGAAACTCTACTATAGAGCTACAGTAATGAAAACAGCCTGGTATTATCATAAAAACATAAAAGAGGAAGAATAGAATTAAATTGAAGAACAGGAAATCAATCCACACACCTATGAACACCTGATTTCTGACAAAGAAGCTAAAAATATAAATTAGAAAAAAAGAAAGCATCTTCAAAAAATGATGCTGGCATAACTGGATATCCACATGTAGAAGAATGCAAATGATCCATCTCTATAGCCATGTGCAAAACTCAAGTCCAAATGGATCAAAGACCTCAACATTAAACCAACCACACTGAACCAACCTCACAGAAGAGAAAGTGTAAAGAATACTTGAACACATTGGTAAAGAACACCACTTCCTGAATAAAACTGCAGTAGTGCAGACACTGAGAGCAACAATTAATAAATGGGACATTCTGAGAGAGAGAAGCTTCTGTAATTCATAGGACACAGTCAATAAGACAAAAAGGCAGCCTAATGAAAGTGAAAAGATCTTTACCAACCCCACATCACACAGAGAACTGATCTCCAAAACATATTAAGAACTCAAGAAATTAGATATCAAAATTCCAAATAACCCAATTTAGAAATGGGGTACAGAGGTAAACAGAGAATTCTCAACATAAGAATCTCAAATGACCAAAAGACACTTAAAGGAAAAGTTCAACATCCTTAGCCATCAGAGAAATGCAAATCAAAATAACTCTAGATATCACCTTATGCCAGTCAAAATGGCTAAGATCGAAAGCACCAATGATAACTTATGCTAGGAGAGGATGTGGAGTAAGGGGATCACTTCTCCATTGCTGGTGGTAATTCAAACTTGTACAACCACTCTGAAAATCAGTATGGCGATTTCTCAGAAAATTGGGAATCACCATGCCCCAGGACCAAGCAATACCACTCTTGGGCACGTACCAAAAAAGATAATCATACTACAAGGATATTTCTTCAACTATGTTCATAGCAGTATTGTTTATTTGTAGTAGCCAGAACGTAAAGACAACCTAGATGCTCCTCAACCAAAGAATAGATAAAGAAAATGTGGCACATTTAAATATTGGGGCTCTAGTCAGTGGTAAAAAAAAAATGACATCTTGAAATTTGCATGCAAATAAATCGAATTAGGAAAAAAATATCCTCAGTGAAGTAACCCAGACCCAGAAAGATGAACATGGAATGTACTCACTCATAAGTGAAAACTATCTGTAACAAAGAATACTGAGCCTATAGTTCCTGACCCTAGAAAAGGTAAGTAACAAGATGCACCCTAATAAAAATATACATATATCCGCCTAGAAAGGGAAAATAGACTAGATAACCTGAGAAAATTGTGAGCATTGGGTGGGGGTAGAAGGGAGGGTGGAAGGGAAAAAGCAGGGAAGAAGGCGAGAGGGGAAAACTTGAGGAAACAGGGTAGTTGAGATAGAGGAAGGACAGAGAAGAAAGCAAGGAAGAAGATAATTTGATTGAGGGAGTCATTATGAGGCTAGCAAGAAACCTGACACTAGAGAAATTCCCAGGATTCTGCAAGGATAACCACAGCTAAGACCCTAAGCAATAGTGAAAAGGATGCCCTAACTGGCCTTGCCCTGTAGTCAGATTGATGACTATCTTTTTTTTTTTTTCGAGACAAGGTTTCTCCGTAGCTTTTGGTTCCTGTCCTGGAACTAGCTCTTGTAGACCAGGCTGGCCTCGAACTGACAAAGATCCGCCTGCCCCTGCCTCCCAAGTGCTGGGATTAATCGTTATCATAGAACCTTCATCCAGCAACTGATGGAAACAGAGTCAGAGGACCACAGTGGAGCACTAGGCTGAACTCCCAAGGTCAGTTGAAGAGTGGGAAGACTAAGAATATAAGCAAAGACGTCAAGACTATAATGGGGATATCCACTGAAGCAGTTTACCTGAGCTAATGGGAGCTCACCAACTCTAGCCAGACAGGGAAGGAACCAGCATAAGGCCAAACTAGTCTCTCTGAATGTTGGTGACATATGTATGGCTGAGGCATACTGCAGGGTCACTGATTGTGGCACCAAGATTCATCCCTACTGAATCTACTGGATTTTTGGAAACCTATTGTCTTTGGATGGATACCTTGCTCAGCCTAGATATAATAGGAAGACATTAGACCTTCCCCAAAACAATATGCCTTACCCTTTCTGAGGAGTGAATGGGATTGGTGGGAGAAGTAGGTGAAGGGAATGGGAGGAGGGGAGGGAGTGGGAACTGGGATTGGTATAAAATGAAAAAAAAAATAGCTTGTTTTCATTTTTAAAAATAAAATATGCATTTAAAATATAAAAAAATTATTAAGTGTTTGTTCTCCTATGTGAGTATAGTGGATGAGGGTGATGACTATCAACATTTATTTAATAGCATGATGAAATCTTTCACCTTTTACAATGTATAGGTGAATTATATTATTTTTAAAAGAGGCTTCTTACAATGCCTATTTGGCACCAGCTGAAACTCAGCCCAGGCTGAGACACCAAAGGGGCGTTCCTTCCACAGAAGCTCCATGAGGAGCAGCCACAGATGAACAGGGCGCACAGTGCACGTTCTCAAGTGTGAACCTTCAAGACCAGAGACATGGAAGATGTGTGCACAGACATGCAGAGACAAGGAAGATGTGTGCACAGACATGCAGAGACAAGGAATATGTGTGCACAGACATGCAGAGACATGGAAGATGTGTGCACAGACATGCAGAGACAAGGAAGATGTGTGCACAGACACGGATACACAAGCAATTATCCTTTTAAGAGTCATCTATCATTGAGTTTCACATTTGGTTCTCTTAGTTTTATAATCTTTTAAAGTCAAATGTCTCTGAGTTCAACCTGCATATTTTTATCCTAATTTTCTATGGGATTTTATGAATCAAATGACAGGCCTGAACATGAAGTTCTAACATTTTTCTATTTCTTCATTTGATTTAATATTACTAGGATATAATCTAAGCCATTAAAAAAATCCCTGAAAAGTCAAGATTCTATATTAACATATGAAAGAAATAATAACTAGCAACAGGAGGATCCATGCAGGTCTCAAATTCTTAGGCTGGAATGTATTTCCCACATAATCCTAAAGTTATCAATATTTTATTGTTTTTTATATAATGTTGGTGGTTCTGGAGATAATAGACATTAAAATGGTGATGACATGGTGCTCTTAGTACGTTAATAATAGACAGGCTAGCAAATGATAGTGAAGGTAGGCAGAGGTAGCTGGTTGATAACTTGTAGTGGTTGTAATAATGATGGTCATATTGGTTCTGGGGATGTGGATGTTGCAGATGGAAGTGGGGATGAGAGTGAGGGCTGTGAAAAAATGTGCGACAGTAGCTTCTAAATTATCACTTTCTTAGTGCTATTTAGGTGCCTCATATTCTATCAATCAAATAGCGTGCAATAGCTCAGTTGTAACCAAAGGAAACACTTTGGCAAACAGGAGTTTCAAAACACAAGTAACATTAACAAAAAGTTGTTCAAACCTACACCAGAATACCAGTCAACCATGTAAGGATGAAAACCATCAAAATAATAACAAGTCCTGGCAGAGGAGTGGAGGAAAAAGAACACAAACTCTCAGAGTGTGAGATAAGAGATTAACCCATCTCGTATGGAAATCAGTATGGAATTTCCTCCAAAGAAATAACACTAAAGCAGAATGATCATATGATACAGCACCATCACTTGGGTTTTTAATAAAAGAAGTCACATACAGCATACATTAGAGATGCCTGCATATCCAACTATGATGTGGGAGGGTCATCTGTCTATGTGTTACTCTCATTGGTTAATAAAGAAACTGCCTTGGCTTTTTGATAGGGCAGGATTTAGATAGGTGGAGTAGACAGAACAGAATGCTGGGAGAAAGAAAGCATAGTTGGTCAGACGCGATGGAGCCAGCCGCCAGGTCAGATATGGTGAATCTTTCCCAGTAAGCCACCACCTCGTGGTGAACACAGATTATTAGAAATGGATTAATCAAGATGTGAGAGTTAGCCAGTAAGAGACTGGAGATAATGGGCCAGGCAGTGTTTAAAAGAATACAGCTTCCATGTTGTTATTTCCGGGGCTAAGCTAGCCATGTGGGGGCAGGGCGGGATGAAAAGCAGGCCTGCCTGCTCACCTCCTCACTACACATTTATATTTCAGAACTACTCCTAACATGCAAGGTAATTAAGTCAATACAGCTACTCACAAATGAATGAAAGGGTTAAAAATGCATGACACTTAGGTGGACTGGAGTAATGATCAGTCATGTAAACCAATATCATGTCCTCTGCAAGTAAATAAATGAAACTGCATATCATCATGTTCAGGGAAATAAATCCAGTCTTAAATACAATGTTGGCATTGATATTTCAAATATTGAAGAAGGAAAAGATAACAAGGGTAGGTTGATGACAAAGGGGGAAAGTGAGGGGAAAACACATGGGGTATGGGTATATTTGTGCTAAGTGCCACATGCATATCTGAATACCACATAATTGCCTTAAAATAGCATGTGCTAACAAACAGCTTGTAGTTGTACAAAAGGAAACTCTGTCTCTCAAGCAAACCAGCACTAAGAAATTTATGTTATGGCCCAAAATACAGTCAACATCTGATTACAATGGAATGACCCTGGCAAAAATGAATAAAAAGCAATATAACAGGAGCATATCAGTAAGGTCAAAGAATAAGTTTTAGAAGAAAAAAAACTAATGAGTACTAACAACCATATTGTACTTTATTCAGGAAATGAAGCCACAGTGACAAACACACAAGCAAGGAGACTGGGAGTTCTGGAAACATCCTGAGTGCACAGGGTGGGAAGATGCTGCTCATCACTGAGCATCTGGGACACTGAACCAGTGAGGAAAGACCATTCTGAGATGCCCCTTGACAGCAGAAACAGAACCACCTCAGGGGAAATCCTTTGCAGAAACATTAAGAGAGAAGGGTGGACAAGATTCTCTTGCATCCATGGCAGGCTTTGAAGTGTGTTGGAAGTGTTTCTGTGGAAGTATGGAAGACAAATTCCCACCTCTTCTCTTCATCCTGATGACTGCTAAAGCACTCACTTGCTCTTGGGTGGGCACTTCTGCTGGCAGGGTGAAGGAGGTTGCACAGGAGGGCATTTCTGCTGGCATGGCTGAGCAGGGCATGGCTCAGGGCACTTTGGAGGAGGATAAGGCTCAGGGCACTTTGGAGGAGGACAAGGTTCAGGGCATTTGGGGGGAGTACAAGGCTCTGGGCACTTTGGAGGAGGACAGGGCTCAGGACACTTTGTGGGTGGGCACACAGGAGGAGGCTGGCAGGGCTGCTTGCACTGTTGCTCTTGGTAAGACATCGTGCTGAAGACTCAGGACCTGAAAGACATTACATGAGAGTGTTAGGGGTGATGCACACAGAGAAGATAGATGGAAACATGGAACATCACATCCATTTCCTCCCCACAAATTCACATCTCCCCAAGTCCTGTTTTAGGATATGCTCGCTTTCCCCTTTCCTGTCAGCAATCTGTGGTAGTAGCCTTGGGAAATCCCCATTGTTTGATGTTTTTTTTTCCAGGAGAAAATATTTGTTCCAAGGAAGCAAAAGTGTTTCACAGAGAAACATCTTCAATACAGGAAGTCTCAAGGACTGATGCCCTGAGCACCCTCAGAACAAATCCCTGACTCTCTTGTCACTGTAACATCCCAGGTTGTCTGGGTGACAGAGTAAAGGACAGCTCAGGAAAACCAGGTCCTAATACCTGCTAAGTCATAGGACTATGAAAAGACACCAAAAGATGCGCATGAAAGAGAAATACACCGTGTTCAATTGCATACTAAAGAAAAGGAAAAACCACCACGCACCGTCCCTAAAACTTGACTGCAGCATATAAGGAGATCATAAGACAGACCAACTCAAGAAATAACACTCACCAGGTCTCCAAAGTAGTCTAGGACTTGATTACCAGGAGTCTGCAGTCATGCAGCCTAGGACCTCTTTATAGTGCTGACTGCCCCGCCCAGAGGGGGTAGAGCTGACTGACAGGGGGCAGGTCCAAGAATTTCCCAAACAAAATGCAAATCCATGCATGACTCGCTTGACTGGGACACTACATCATGTGAAATATCCTGTGTCTGGACGTCATCACTGTAGAGTGCGGTGACTCAGTGGGCCCTCCTGTCTCTTTGGTTTCAGCCAGACTTTCCTGGCTGTCTAAGTTGTCTTTCTTGATTGAAGACAGTATTTCTTTTCCCTGTTACATCTCTCCTGAGTCCTGTTTGTTCTATCTAATCTCACTGATACTCTTTGGTGCACTGGCCCATTTAAATTCCTGCCTTTAGGCAAAATTTGCCTGTGTGCTGAAAGAAGGACAGGATTAAAGGGGACATCAGCTGTGCTTTCAGCTTTATCTTTGACAAACCTGATTTGGAGACAGGTGTGGTCTGCTGCATAGGTTTAAGTCTTTTCCGTAATCATAGAAAGTCAAACATGCTCTTCATAGAAGTTGCTGGGCTTGAACCTTATCCCCACCCTCGTCAGAACTGCCATCTCCAACGACATATTTGGTGTATATGCTTAGAATCACCTCTAATAATTTTCATAATGCTGCTTATCATGACGATAAAGGAAATAAAATCATACCTACCCTAACACCTGCTTTAAGCATGTTCTTCCTTAGGTGGTCAGCATGAAAACTCATAATCTCCCACACTTCTCTTGTGTGAAGAGCTGTTGAGCTCACCTTGGCTGTGGTACACACCAACTGGAGCTCTGACATCTCCCAAAACACATAGTGTAATGATCTTTCAAACATAACACAGGTGCTCATTCTTGTACATGAACACAGACAGACAGAAGACAGAGACAGAAAAGCAGCAAACTTGCATTTTTATCTGCCACTTAGCTACATTTATCATTTACCCATTTTCTAATGTGTATTACTAATTCATTGCCTCATGAAAGCTAACCAAAGGAACTAAAAATTGGGTGTTTGTTTAGTGATTGATTGACTTAAATGACTTTTGAACATTTGAGGGAGTCCAAGGCTCTAGAAACACTGGAGAAAGTCAAGGCTCAGAGCAATTTGAGAGTAGACGATGCTCTGAGCACTCTGTGTGTTGGCACACAGGAAGAGGCTGTCAAGCCTAAATCTTAGAATCTGAAAGACACTATGCAACAATTCTCACAAGACATGATCCCCACAGAGGAAGAATCTCAAGTTTATGAAATATCAGAACTCTTCCTCAATTTCAACTCCTCCTCCAGACTTCCTGAATTTCCCGTCCATGTCATCCTTTTGTTTTATTAACCTAGAAAACCAAACTTTTCTTCACATTTATTGTAAGAAAACATCTTTCCTTCAAAGGAAATAGTAAGTGATCTTACAGAAACATGATCTTCAAGAAAGGCAGTCTGAAGTTTAAGTTCTAAAATACTGAGCAGTCTCAGTGATGACAGTAACTTCTGCAATCACTACTACTTGAGATGTCCCAGGAAGTTGACTAGGCTATAAAACAAACCCAGAATTCAAGAACATAGAACCTCCTAAGAAGGAAGGGGAAACAGTTAATAAAAGAGAAAAAATAATTTCTTTAGTCCTGGAAAGTTCTTTGTGATTGGAGAAGAAAGAATAGAATGAGGAACATGAAACAGAGCCATTAATTAGTACCAACACTGCCATGAGAAGCACACAGGTACTGAATCAAACTCAGTAAGGCATGTCAGCTTCCTGTGACTGTCAGTGCCTTCCAGAGTGAGGAACAATTTAGCTGAGGATGCCCTTTTCCATGTCCCTGAAGGGAAAGAGTCGTCAGTTCTGAGACCAGGTGCCAAGAAACACACCGCCAGTGGATGGCTCATAAAGGTTAGGACACATACCATAGGGCCAGGTCAGTGTGCAATTTTGTAATTGTGATGACTGAAGCCAGACATTGCCTAAGATCATCCTTTACATGTGATATGCAAACACGGAGAGTACTGAGTCTCCTACTGACCTGGGATTCAGTATAACACGGGGTCTTTTAACCAGAGGTTCTTCCTATGAATATAGCCCACTCAGAAAGTACAAAGGGATAAAGGGAAATAATGCAAACGAGTGAGTTACATTGTGATAGGACATGAGAGAGCAGGGTATATCAGGGCATAGAGAGATGATTAACATAAAAGAGCTTTTTAAAAAGCCATGTGGAAATCTACTACTCTAAAGGCTTGCTAGAATATATACATATATGAAATGTTTAATGCAGTTACCTTACAACTGAAAGGGGTGCAATACCACAAGTAGATAACTCATACGAGGAAGTGCAAACCTCAGTAGCAGTAACACCTTCCCTCTTCTTAGTTTCTAGACAGTGAAGGTGGTAGTCTGACTCCACTAGCTTACAGTAACTTGTCTACCCTTCAAAACTTAATTGTAAGACCCTATTTCTGTAAACACCAATCCTTAAGTCATAGAATATGGAGATATCTATGAGGTGTTTACCTAGACACTCCAATCCTAGAGGACAGCCCTCGTGATAGTGGAAGGTGCTGTGTACACTGCTGAAGGAGGAAAGTACTCACTGACCTCAACCAGTTCAGATAAGATATGCCCTCTAGTGTGATAGTGATGTATATATAAGGGAGCAACTGACCACATTCTGATTAGATTTAATGTCTTTCTCTTTGAGACAAAGTGCATCCCTAGCACTGGTAAAGGGGGAGAGAACCTGTAACTAGATAGGACAGATCCTGGTGGATAAGAAAACTAGTACTATTATTCTGAATAAAGCAACACAGCAATTCCTAGTGATTTATTCCTTTTCTCATACCAATATATCTCTCATTTCTCATCTGAGAAGCTTCTCCTCACACTATATAATTAACAGAAATCTACAACTGATAAATGGTGCTGAGAGTAAGAAACTAGTGTTTTCTCAGCCTTACCTCACAGGGGAGTTGGCAGAAGGGGTATAAGAACTACAGGTAGAAACTCTTTTCTTCACATAACCAGGCCATTAAACATTTGAACTCATAACAATTGACACAGCATGCACAGTCGTGTGAAAACTCAAACCAGATCAAAACTCATCATGAAAGAGAAGGGGAGTATGAAATCCCACTAGCTGAGGTGCTATTAGCAGCTGATAGCTTCTGAGAAAAGGAATGGCAGTTTTCTTCCACGTTACCCTTGCTATGTTGACCACACTCCAGGGTAGGCCCCATTGTCTGGAATAGCTGGACTACACAAAATGCAATGATGTCATTAAGGAGAAGAAATAGAAAATATATCCAAGTTGGGTGCAAATGTGGGTGGGAATAGAAGGAGAGGCTCAGTGAATGAATGACAGATGTTGCTAAACTTCTGAGTGAGTATCATTGAAATGCATTGGATAAACTTTTCCAAGAATTATAAAGATAACATTTTGAAGAAGGCATCGTTTTGAAGGACATGCGAAAGTCTGCAAAGACAAATATCATGTGTTTGCTCTCCTCTGCTGATGCAATAGATGAATGCAAATATAATCTCTTTGCGAATATTTAAATATTTAATGAAATGATGAAACCATTCACTTTTTACAATGATATATGCTAATTACAATATTTTCAAAATAGCAGCTACTAATTCCTGAAGCACTGACATGAGAGTTAGAGCAGCTGAATCTCATACCAGGCTTAGACACTGAAGGGAGTTCCTTCCACAGAAGCTCCATGAAGAGCAGTCACAGATGAACAGGGAGCACAGTGCACTTTCTCAAGTGTGAACCTTCAAGACTAGAGACATGGAACCCATGTGTGCACAGACATGAATACACACATATAAGTCCTTTCTAGATGTCATCTACCATTGAGCTAAACATTTGCTTCTCTTTGTTTTATTATCATTTAAAGTAGATAAACCTGAATTCAAACTTCATAATTTTATCCTAACACCTAAGGATTTTTATTAGTCATATGACAGGCCTGAACATGAAGTTCTAATTTTTCTAGTTCTTCATTTCATTTAATATTTTAATGTAATGTAATCTATGCCATTAGAAAAAGTCTTGGAAAAAACTGAAGATTCTATATTAACATATGAAGAAAACAATAATCACATTTCTTGGCCAGAATTCCTTGTCCATCATCATTTCCATGTCCATTACCTCAAGTACCACCAACAACTTCAAATAAACTAAGTAAAATATTGGTAAATGCAGAAATGTGTGGACAAGGATATGTTGCTCTTGGTGGGGTAATATTAGAGAGGGTGGCAATGATAGTGGAGGTTGGCAGTGATAGCTGGTGTCATAACTTACAGTGGTTATGATAATGACTCTTGTATTAATGACAATGATAGTGATGTTGCAGGTGGATGTGACGGTGGTGGAAATTATGTGGATCAGCAGCTTCTAAACATATTACTCACTTAGTACTAATTAGGTACCCTAGATTGTGGCAATCAAATAGTATGCAGTAGTTCAATTATGACCAATGATAAGACTTTAGCAAAATTAGGAGTTTCTACAAGTAATAGTAACAGGAAAATTTTCAACTCTGTAGCTAATAGAGAACTGGAAACCAAACCTACACCAGAAAACCATTCTACCCATGTAAAATTGAGTAAGTCAAAGTAATAACATGTCCTATCAGAGGAGTGGAGGAAAAAGAACTTAAACTGTCAGACTGTGAAAGAATAGATTAACCTATCAAATCTGGAAACCAGTGTGGGGTATCCTCCAAAGAAGCAACACTAAAGTAGAACCATCATATGTCTCACCAGCATTACGTGGGTTCTAATAAAGAAAAGTCAAATAAAGTACAAAAGAGGTACCAGCATATCCATCAATATTTATCAAAAGCAACTAATAATGTAGGTTTAATAATCTGTCTAGCAGCTCACCAGGGAATGAATGGGATAAGAAAATGTGGCACTAATCTGTACTGGAGTAATAATCAGTCATAAAGAACAATTATATCACATTCTCTTCATTCAAATAAAAGAAACTACATATCATCGTGTTAAGAAAAATAAATGCTCCCTTAATACAACATCAGCATATATTTCTATATTGTTGAAGAAGAAAAACATGACAATGATAAGTAGATGTAGACATGTAACTATTACGTCAGAGAAAGGGGACAAGTGAGGTAAAACTACATGGGGGGAGGGAGAAAATTTGTCCTAAGTGGCACATGCATATGTGAATATCACATAATCTTCTTAAGTTTCCATTTGCTAAAACAGAAGTTGTAGTTATAAGGAATGAAATGATGTGTCTCTCCAGCAAACGAACACAAAGTAATTGTTATGAACCAAAATTCAGTCGAAATCTGATTACAGAAGAATGAACAGGAGATTAAAGAATAAAAACAATGTAACAGGAGCATATCAGGAAGGTAATAGAGTGAGTTTTAGAAATGAAAGATCACATGAGTACTATCAACCTGTAGGCCAAAGATGAATGCCCCAATGATACAAGAGAACACTGGTGACTGTCCAGGCAGCAAGATGTCTCTGTCATTTCTAGAGTTTTGGAAGTTGCTTACAATGCACTTCCTGTTTACTTAGGTAATATTATATCCTTCTGGAGTCTTTGATGGAGTAAAAGAATTTATATTTATAGTTATAGTTTTCCTTAGTTATGGTAAAAGATAAAGTAGATATAAATATTATAACTGTAGTTCTTGCTTGATACCTGTTATATGTAGTTTTTCTATGTTATAGTTAAAGCCTTCCTTTTTGTTTAAACAGAAAAGATGAAATGGTGTAGGAGGTCCTTCTGTCTATGTGTTCCTTTCATTAATGAAAAAGAAATTGCCTTAGCCTGTCGATAGGGCAGAACTTAGGTAGGTGGGGGAATACAGAACTGAATTCTGGGAGGAAGAAAGCAGAGTCAGAGAGACACCATGGAACCTCCAGAGACAGAAGCTGGGAATTTTACCCAGTAAGCCACTGTCACATGGCAATACACAGATTAATAGAAATGGGTTAAATTAATATAAGAGTTAGCCAATAAGAAACTAGAGCTAATGGACCAAGCAGTGATTTAATTAACACTGTTTCTGTGTGGTTATTTTGGGGCTAAGCTAGCTAGGTGGCCAGGACAAACAAGCAGGCCCTCCTTCTACAGAGGATGGTAGCTACAACCATCTAATCTCTGGGCATACGTAATTTCCACCCCAAACCCCAACCCTATACGAGTAATAATCAACCCCTAAATGAACAAACATTGCTGGGAGAGAGGATATTATCTTCTAGAATTGCTTCCAGCTGTCATGGGGGTGATGTTCTTTCTATGGGATCCTGTCAAAGTAAAATGGTAATTAGATTTCGAGATTGCAGTCTTGTATAATTGCAAATGGTTTCTGAGTAGTCGATAGGGTTTGTCTGAAGTTCTTATTTGGAGTTATGGCCAGAATGTTGTAAAAAAGTACACCATTTCAGCAGCTAGCACCCAAAACTGGTCTCAGAGTAGTGCTATCCACATCATGATGTCATATTAACCAGGTGGAGTCCTTGTTGTGGGGCCCCATCTTCTTCCAGGAAGCTTAAGAGATTATTGCAGGAAACGATGCTGTTCATTGTTGAAAACTTAAACATTATTCACATAGACATATATTCAATGAAAGATACAATATAGACAAAGTGGGCATGAGAAAAGTAAAATATGTCCTTAAAATCTACCTTCTTTCTATCTCATACCAAATGGCTTCTGACATGAGACCAAAATTCTGAATTTTTCTTTTAACAACGTGCTTCCATTTAGAGAAGAATAGCCATCCTTCAACTCTAAAGCCTGCTCTTATTTTTAAGTATGTATACATGTCCAGATAATCAAATTTTACCATGCAGATGATACAGCGTAAGTCAGATTTCTCTTTGCTTGGCAATCCTTTCTGGATAGTTATCTTCTCATCTTTAGAAATATAGATTTCCAATGTCTCTCGACTCTTTGAAGATGAGTATTTTCCTGCAAAGATGAGAACAGAACCCTGTCCCCACCATTATGAGGTTTTCTTACCACCTATATTATTGTTACCTCTGTGGATGTCATTTCTCTTTCACAAGATATTTCTCTTTTTCAAACTAAATCTTTATTAATTTTTATGGTATCCATAGTTTTTCTTCTCCTGTGAAAACAAGAGTGAAACCCCTTCCCCAACATACCACATCTGCTGGTTCCATTATGAGGTCAACACATCCTTGAAATACACCAGCTGATATAATTCAGAAGTTTTTTTTCTATTATACAATGTCTCTCTGCTGCTGCTGTTTCTTTCTCATTAGAGTTAAGAAAATTCAAGATTAATAAAGCATTATAAAATCTATTTCTGGGGTTATTTTCCATCCCTTTCTGCTTGTTTAGTTTATTCTTTATAGTTCAATTTGATCTTTCTAAAACTGCCTGACCTGTAGGATTGCTTGATATACCTGTAATATGCTTTATATTATAATAAACAAAAAAGTTTCATTTTCTTAGATACATACACTGGACTATTGTCTGTATTTCTTTGTGCAGGTATACCCATGAGGGCCATAAATTCTAATAAATTGTGTTCTAATTTTCTGCAAACCCATCTTGTAACCTCTTTGTATTTTTTCAGGAACAGTTCTTAATCTACATTTAGGCAATAATTTCTTTACTTCTTCAAACATTCTTTCTAAAATATCTGCATTTGATCAGATAACAAAATGTTATCCATGTAATGGTGAATTATAGACTTAGGATATTGTTTGCATATTATTTCCAATGTTTGACTTACAAAGTATTGGCACAGGGTGGGGATATTGAGCATACCTGTGGAAGGATATTCCACTGGTATCTCCTAGTAGGCTGAGAATTATTATAAGTAGACACTGTAAAAGCAAATTTTCTCTGTCCTTTTCTTGTAAATGCATAGTGAAGAAACAATTTTTTAAATCAAAAACTATAAGAGGACATCCTTTTGGTTATAGAGAAGGCAGAGTAATTCCAGATTGTAGAGGTATCATAGATTAAATACCCTTGTTGACAGCTCTTAGATCTGTCACTGTTCTCCATTTTCCAGATTTATTTTTAACAACAAATGCAGGAAGATTCCAAGGGCTGGGTGACTCTTAAATATAATGAGCATCTAGTTGCTCCCATACCAGCTGTTCTAAAACATACACGTTATCTTCTGTTAAAGGCCATTGTTTAACCCATACGGGTTTCTCAGTTAACTATTTTAAAGACAAGGCAGTTAGTACCTCTGAAGGTTTGTCAATTGTTTTGTGTTCTTGTACAGCCTGAATGGTTGGTGGCCTTTGTTTCCAATATTTATAATATCCTTCCCAGAAACATGAGTTTTGGGGCCTGAAGGAATGTTAATCATGGTATTCCATTGCTACAATATGTCACAAAACCATAAATTCATTGCAATATTAGCTGTATGTGGCCTGAACCTTTCTTTCTGTCTTTCTGGCTCTATGCATTCAACCCACCTCGTGCTTTGTTTCACTTGAGATAATTCCTAAACATTGAAAATCTGTCTTTTGAAGAGGCCAATCTGGAAAGAATACCAAGATTCCTTAGTAATGATACTCATATCCACTCCTATGTCTAGTAATCCTTCCATTACAATGTCATTTATATGCACTCTTAGCTTTGGACTTTAATAGAAGTCTGCAAAATATACGCTTCCTATTTCCTACTGGACTTTTTGATTCATCCTCCATGTCTATTCCATCATCCAGAACATATGGTTTTTATACAGTAGGCATTGGATTGTTTAATTTTCCTGGTGAAATATTTTCAACAGTAACTGGGAATAACTGAATCTTGTATATTATGTGTGCCTGCAAGAGGGCCCCCAAGGAGTTTCTGGTGTTATTGGGTTCCCTTATCTGTCTTTTGTCAACCTACATTCATTGGTCCAATATCATCATTTGACACACCTGCATCATATACCAGAAGACTGAGTCCTCCTATTCTTGCCATTCCTAGAGGAGACATTATTCCTAGAAATTCTTTGTCTTCAGTCTTTTATTAGATGTCCTATTGGTGTAGACAATCCTTCTGACTTTGTGTTGCTTCCATTGGTTGAATAAGAAACTGC
Organism: Neodon shergylaensis; assembly: GCA_025134845.1. Classification (NCBI taxonomy): domain Eukaryota; kingdom Metazoa; phylum Chordata; class Mammalia; order Rodentia; family Cricetidae; genus Neodon; species Neodon shergylaensis. The sequence continues at coordinate 445,901 of JABTXL010002703.1, forward strand.
CCTGGCCTTTTGACAGGGCAGCACTTAGGTAGGTGAAGTAGACAGAACAGAATTCTGGGAGGAAGAAGGGCAGAGTCAAGATGCCATGAAGCTCCTGCCTGAGACTTTACACTGGTTAGAATCTTTCCTGGTAAGCCATGACCTCGAGGCTATACACAGGTTGGTGGAAATGGGTTAGATCAGGATGTGAGAGTTGGCCAAGAAGAGGCTAGATATAATGGGCCAAGCAGTGTTTAAATGAATACAGTTTCTGTGTGATTATTTCAGGGGTTAGGCTAGCAGAGTGGCCGGGAACAAAAGCAGACTCTCTCTCCTGTAACATCCTATTCTACCACAATTAAAACATTTGGCATTTTGGCATCTCCTCATACCATGGGAAATTGCTTCTTCTACCCAAACCTCAGTTCCATACTCAAATGTTTCAACATACATTGTATGCAAGATCCATTCATCTGTGGGTGCTGATCTGATCTTCAAGGACCAAGGATCTTCTTACATTATAAATTGGCATTTTCAAAAGCCAACGATTCAGTAAGTACACATCTAGCTTTGAGGTCTGTCACTCCTACTTATACAGCCTTAGTTAATCTTTGTAAGAAGTCACTAATGGGTTCTCTCTGGACCTGTTTAATTCTAATATATGACTCAATTCTCTTCTGGTTCCTGAATCTTGTCCCATGTATTTAAAACTGCTGTACTACACAGGGACAGGTACGTTCATCATAGTGTGTCTGTTCCTGAGGATCAGAGTAATGACCCTAGCCAAGAATTTGATCTTGGGAAGTCTCAAATTCCTTTGCTTTCCCCTGTTGTTCTAAAGTTTCTGCCTCTTCTCTTAAATAACACTTCCAAAGCAGCTAAGGTCCATCTTCTAGGACCACTGAGATTAACTGAAGTCAATCATGTGAGTCGATTTATTGCTTGAAGCCCATGTTTTTACCATTTCCCGGACAAAAGGTGAATGTACTCCATAAAAACTATTACTTGCTTAATTTCTTTTAGATAACTCATACGTTTCCATGTATATTCTTTTACTCCTTTAGGATACGTGGTGCCAGATGGCCTTTTTCAAGATTGCTATGCAGTTAAAACCCTCTGTAAGCCATCATGGGGTCTGGCAAGTACTGATGAGGCTAAATTCTATCCTTGTACCTTCTGTCCCTGCTCATTAATTTCAATAAATTCCTCCATCTTTTCCATTTTTTTTTTTGCTACTACCTTTTGTAAAGTCTGAATCTCTTGTCCAGTGTTCGGTTCTAATGCCCTCAGGGAGGATTATAAGATATAAAACTTGTCCAGTTAAGATAACATCTCATCCTTGGACATAATTTTTGCTGTGTGCATATTACCTTCCTGGAGAGATATCTTATCTGTTAAACTATCATAACTTTTCAACAGATTCCAATTACTGAATTCAACAGCACAAATTGTCTCAGATAATTCTGTCAAATTGATGCTATCCCTCTCTATAGTATTGATCTTCTCAACTAGCTCTCCATTATTTGTCTGAAAGACTGTATTATTTCTAAATGTGCCTCATTCTTGCTCATATTATCAAACCATTTTAATGAGATAATATGAAAAACAATACAAATTCCTAGAACTAAATAAAGGAATATAGAAGGAAATCACATAAACCTCATAGAATATCATCCATAGTATAAGCAAAATAATAATTAAACGCCTGGATAGTTATGTTACTAGTAATTTTTGTAGTTTGTCAGATCTTACCTGTCATAAGACAATTACAATTAATTAGAGTAAGTGTAACAATCATTATTGGCTACCAGGTGTTGCAGATGCAGACACATGGCCAAGAGAGGCCAGCAGCAGCAAACAACATATGTTGCTTACTTAGGAATTGAAAAATATGCTTTGTTAAACAAATTAAGAGCAGTTATGCAATGATTGCAAGAATTGGGGCCCCTGATAAAAAAAAAAAAAAAAAAAAAAAAAAAAAGTTTTCCATCAGTGTGAGTTGCATACTGTGTGCACCATGGGCATCGCAGGCAGCAGCATGTGTGGTGGCATGTAACACACAGAGTTGCAACATATAAGTTGAAATCCAGGGAGTGCTGAGGAGCAGCCTGCTGCGTCTGAGTGCTGACTACAACCGTGGGTAGGAGAGTCATTACCCAATGCACCCACGTGGCTCGTGGACGAACCCCAAAATGTGTGAACTGGTACCCACATTTGGGCACCAGATGATGACGGAAGTTACAAAATAATCCAACACTAGTTCAGAATTATATGTAATAAATGGTTATTTATGTAGGGTACACTCACAGATCATAGTCCTCTCCATGAATGGGGAACAGGAACCAAATTGAGCAGCCAAAAGCAAGAGCTGAAAGCAAAAGTGCAAACACATGCTTTACAGCTGCATTTATAGTATAAGAGACCACACCCAAGTGGGCTGTATCTTAAAGGCTATTGGCGGAAGAAGCTGAAGGAGCTCCCACAGCATGGGGTGAAATGGTTCATTTGGCTTACACTTCCAGACTGCAGTTCAGCTGTGATAAAAAGCCAGAGCAAGAGCTCAAACAGGGCAAAAAACCTGGTGGCAAGAGCTAAGGCAGGGGCCATGGAGGGGTGTTACTCAATGGTTTGCTCCTCGTGGTATATTTAGCCTACTTTCCTTTCTTACAGAATGCAGGACCACCAGCCCAGGGATGGCACCACCCACAGTGGGCTGAGCCCTCTCCTATCCATCACTGTTTTGGAAAATGCTCTACATGCTAGCCTCAGCCTGATCTTATGGGGTTATTTCCTCCTCTCAGATGACTTTAGTTTGTGTCAAACATAAATCTAGCAAGCACAAGAATAGAGGACCTTTTATCACACCCACTGTCTTAAATGTGGTCTTTCTTATATGCTTGACACAAAGACTCAAAATCTCTCACACTTGATTTACATGAAGAGTTTCCGAGACCACACAACAACTACAGTTTCTATGAGAACACAAAGCAATGAGTCTTTCATAAACAGCAGAGAGAGAGAGAGAATCAGAATTACACTGTTTTCTGACACATATGAACTATTGATTTTTGAGGTTTTAATAATGAATCATAACCGCATAAAAGCTGACAGAATTTATTAGCACTTTAGTGTTTCTATAATTGCTGACTGCATTTATCTCATATATTTACCATACATATTATACGCTATTACAAAAAATCTATTCTTGGCAATATTATGTATTATATTTTTATATACATATATATAACATTACAAATTATACATATCATATAAATCACATAAAGCATTCATGTTCATTTAAAGATATTGTTGACTATCTGAACATTTATTCAACACCCTCAAAACATTCAAAGCATAATAAAATATATTTCAGCATGATAAAAACTTTATTTTTCAGTATTCTTAAAAGACTAGGACATGTATACAGAAATTTTCTAAAAGTAGCTTTATTTTCTAGATTCTGTCTGTTATAGTCTCCATGTGAATATCCATCAGCAGATGACTATCTTAAACAGTAATACACATTGCATAGACTCTTTCACAATTTAAAAAATGAAACCGTTTAATTTTTAATAAAATTAAACAGCAAGATGAAAAGTTAACTTCCGTAGTCAGGAAGAGAAGACAAATCTGGGTAATTTCACTCATATTTTGACACTAAGCAGTTGACATCACAAAGATTGACAGGAAAATAATGGTTTCTATGGGAAACTGTGGGAGAGAGATGGATGTGGAAAGTCTTCAGAGAGGGCACTAAGCTACAGTTGGATGAAAAATAAGCCCCATTGTGTATTTTACATTGTGAAATGTCTACAAGACAAATTTTAAATATATTCACCATAAAAGATGGAAAGTACTTTAGCTGAGATATGTAATGATCTTGGGTTGACTATTTAGCCATGTTTGCGTCATTATCTACAGTATAATAAAATTATGCTCACAAATTGAAAGGGAATCTTCAATTAAGAGATTTCAGGTGTCTATTTTGATATTTTTGAAAAGACTTTACATACATTGATGTCAACACAGAAAAGTAAAAGCGTGAAAAAAATGATACACCAAACAAGTGGAATCAGAAGGCGTCCTCAGGTAGTTGATCAACATCTGCAACAGAAACACAGAGGATCTAAGGAGTCACTGCTAGTAACTAAAGGAAACAATCCACTGAGAAGTCACAGCTGCAAGTGTGTGTACTGAGTGCTGGCTCACAAAATTTCATTAAATAAACACTGGTAGATAGAAAGAAAGAGATTCAACCAGGTAAAGAGACATGAACCTAGAGTGGCGCCCAGGTGCCCAGGGCAATGTCCCCAGTTAGTTCCTTGGGCAGCTGAGGATAGGGAACCTGTAATGACCCTATCCTATAACCACACTGATGAACATCTTGCTTAGCACCATAGAACCTTCATCTAGTGATGGATGGAGATAGAGACAGAGGCCCACACTGGAACATCGGACTAAGCTCCCAAAGTCCCAATGAGGAGCAGAAAAGAGGGAGAACATGAGCATGGAAGAAGTCAGGACCACAAGAGGTGCACCCATCCACCGAGACAGTGGGGCTGATCTATTGGGAGCTAACCAAGGCCAGCTGGACTGTGACTGAAAAAGCATGGGATAAAACCAGACTCTCTAAACATGGCGGACAATGAGGGCTGATGAGAAGCCAAGGACAATGGCATGGGGTTTTGTTCCTACTTCATGTTCTGGCTTTGTGGGAGCCTAGCCAGTTTGGATGTTCACCTTCCTAGACCTGGATGGAGGGGAGAAGACCCTGGAGTTTCCACAGGGCAGGGAACCCTGACTGCTCTTCAGACTGGAGAGGGAGGGGGAGAGGAGTGGGGGGAGGGGGAGAGAGGCAGGAGGAGGGGGAGGGAAATGGGAGGCTGGGAGGAAGCAGGGATTTTTTTTCAATAAAAAAATAAAATAAAATAAAATAAAATAAAGCAGCCATCAAAAAAAAGAATAAGTCTCTTGTGTATAACACTGTCAACCATAGATAATATTCAAGACCAAAACAAAAGCAGTAATAGCAAAACACTTCAGAATTCAACAGATCTCATTTATGTAATAAACATCTACAGAATAAACTACACAACAACTAGAAATTGCATGGCCTTCTCGGGATCCCTTATAATTTCCCTAAGATACATCATATTTAAGGACACAGAGCAAAGCCTCCATAAAAATTAATACATTTTGTGTTATATCATTGATGTGGGATTCCCCTCTGTATGCTGTGAATACCATTGGTTAATAAAGAAACTGCTTTGACCCTGTAGCAGAGCAGGGCACAAGAGAGGAAGGCAGGGAAACTAATCTGAATGAGAGGAGAAAGAAAGCAGAGAGAGAAGCCATGGAACACCCAGGGACAGACACGTTGGAACCTTGCTGGAAGGCCACGAGCCTCATGGTGAAATATAAATAATACAAATGGGTTAAATTGGATGTAAAAGCTAGCCAATAAGAAGTTAGAGCTAATAGACCAAGCTGTGATTTAATTAATATAGTTTCTGTGGGGTTATGTTGGGAGTCCAGGCAGCCAGGAAACAAACAAGTGGCCTCCTACAACATATCATTTTATAAGGGGAAAAAAAAAACAGAAACCAACAGGAATATAAATACTTTAAAATTACATAAACATTTTGGGATTGAACAATTCACTTTTAAGTTGTTAAAAATCAAGGCAATCAATAAACTTTAAATTCCTAGAATTGAACATAGTAGAACACATAAGATGTAGCACAGGGAGCTTATGCAAGATATGCCTACAGCATCCAACAAGGTATTAATATCTAAAGCAAATGGAGGAGAACAAAAAAAAACACCTCAACTGCCTGGAGAGATGAGTCACTGGGTAAGATCATTTTACTGCTTATGTAGAGCGTCCAAATTCACCTACCAGATAGCAACTTTTCTGTCTAGATCACAGGAATATGGTATCCTCTTATGGCCTCCTTAGGAACTGCACTAACATGCCTGAAAACACACAGGGACATATGCAGATACACATAATTAATGGAATAATAGAGAAGAATCACTGATTGGGGAAGAGAGAGGGAGGTCAATAAAGAAGGAGAAGGAGGGAGAACAGACAAACAACACCAAGGATTTTATTAACCCTCAAGCAAGCATATTACTTTGTACTGCACACAGTATATACACACTTACTATGGGGGGGTGATACACCAAGGACACAAGAATCTCATGGCTCCAGCTATATCTGAAATGAAAGCCTTGTGCCGGTTCAGGACACCATGTCTGCAAGGGAGCCTGGTGCTGCTTCACTTGAGCCTCTTGCTCCTCCCTGTCCATCTGACGCAGCAATGGGGAGAATTCATTCAGTCATATCCTTGTGGGACAGATCAGAGATGAAGATTTGGATGGAAGAGTTTCAGTTCCCTTTTCAGAACAGCCATTGCCCATAGCTCTCTGGATTCTCTGGCATGAGCTCCAGTAGGAAGCTCTGCAGACTGCGCAGCTCAAAGAGCCAGGATTCATTTCTCCCAGCTCCAAAGGACAGGCATGTGAGAGCATGCTTTAGATGGCCATCTTTCCTTTGTCCCTCCCTTGAGTGTCCCATGTCTCACTGTGCCTTACCTTTCTCAGGAGGACAGCAGTCCAGCAGGATGAGGACCTGCCCATGTGACATCAGGCTACATTAGTCTGTTCTCTGAAGAGCACACCTCTTCTGGGAATAGAACCTCAACATTCAAAATTCTGAGACACACATTATATCACACAAAAAAATGTCCTTCATTTAAGTCCAATTTCCAGAACAAACTAAAGAAAATATGAAGACCATGATTTGATGACATTTTTGCAAAATAGAGCTATTCCCTATGCTGTGCCAGCTGCTCTATGCTTATCTCAGTGGGAGAAAACTACAAGAGATGTGTAGATTGGAACCCAACGTAAGTTACCTATGCTTATATTTGGGTTCATTAGTACTTGTAAAGAATTTTTCTTCATCTTTATATCCACATACATAATCATTTAACGTCAATCCATGTTTTAAAAAAATACAATTTTGCTAAAGATCTTTCAGGTTCATGTCAGTGCCAGAAACTCTATAAGTTTCTTTTGTGATGAAGTCATTCATTGACATCAGAATTATGTCACTGAGTGTTTCCTTGACCACCCACAACAATGTCCTAATCCATTGATTAAGCTATACACCTTCAGTAGGGTCAAATTTCACAAATCTTCCCAAATATTTCTTTCTGCTGCTAACTAATGGTCCTTTTGTGGTTACAATTCAATTAAAAATGAAGCTGACGTTGGAGTTAGATCATGACTGTCTCCTTCTCTAAGCATACCCATGCATGTTAAAGGAAAATTCAAAATCTCTGTCTGCTTCAAACTTTAGTCTAAAACAGGTAGCAAGAAACTAAGTTTTTGTGCCCTGAATGTATTTAATAGATTGTGGTTCTTTAATCTATTGGCGATCTGCTGCTTATGATCATAAAAATGTGGAGTTTTCTACAGTGAACCATGTCCATTCCTGGCAGTGACTGTAGAACTCTCTAAGAAAATGATGGTGCCCTGGAATGACAAATATACCTGGATGGAGGTAATGCCACTAAAATGACACACACCACCCAAAGTTAACTTCAGACTACAAATTGCTCAGGACAGCTTCAAAGCAGTTAGCTAAGATGATCCAGCCTCATAGACTATCCCAGTCAGGACTGCAGATAAGTCCTACCCTTTCCCATCACACAGAGACTGCACAACAGCCACCTCTCCCAGGACTTGACGGTTATTTTCATTTTCTCAGGGTTCCCTAAAGATATTGCTGCACCAAGACAGCAGGAAGAATTTTAGGAACATGACATCCACATTCCCGAGAGGTAGGGTGGATGGTTTTTGGTTATTCAATGGGTTGTGGATGTTTGTCATTGTTTAGGAGGGATAGTTGCAAGTTTTCATTGGTCGTGGTCAGAGAGGAAGGTAAATAAAACAGGTTAGATTCAGGGATCTCTTTCTGAAAAGAAAAAGAGGGGAGATATAGGGATGACGGGATACGTGCATAGATTATTAAATTTACATTTAAACTAAAGAGAAACTACTAGCTTCAAATATTTTACTTTGGTATGAATTTTTGTATATTGATACAAATTTAAGATGACAACAACATACTATATGCAACTCATTTAAAATTGTAACATTAAATTCTAGTCCTTAAAAGCTATTATTAAAACTGTTTATGATAATTACAAAATGCAAGTTAGTAGTTAGTCATCTTTAAAAATAAAATTTGCAGTCATGTTAGGTATTTTTCCAAGGTTAAACAGATACATTTTTGATAGATAGATAGATAGATAGATAGATAGATAGATAGATAGATGATAGATAGATAGATAGATAGATAGATAGATAGATAGATAGATAGACGGTATTTAAACACCTCAGATATCTACAGAATATGGCATTCAAGATGTTTTAGTAACATAAACCTTTTCATAACAGTGAGACACTTCTGCTACTAGCAGCACCAGTCTACTTCACAAAAGGATGATGGATATCAAGAAACCTTCATATAGAGTTCATTTACAATGTGGCAAAGCTAGCCATTTGGGCAAAAAACTGCCCTTACATTGACTGATGGCCATAGTAGACAATCAGGACACAAAGGTACCAGACTTCTGAACTTCATGAAGACAAGGTAGACCAGTCATTTAAAATTCCTGCTTCACAGAGAAGTCTATTCTAGGCATGTGAACCAAGGGAGGATGCACCAATATTACAGAAAAAACTTGGGGGATTGTCCAGGCAGCCAGCTGTCTCTGTCATTTCTATAGTTTTAGAAGTTGTTGACTCTACAATTCCTCTTTACAAAGATAATATTTTATCTTTCTTGAATGTCTGATGCAGGATAAAGACTACATAGTTATACCATTTTCTTTGCTACCAAATTCAGAACAGAAACTTACAAAAGAGTAGTAAAGTTTATAAGGTTGAGAGACATAAAAGCTTAAGTTGTTTAAGAAAATATTTTAAGATCTAAAAGGATAATTTGAGCTAGTATTACAAACTATGATAGAAAGTGGTTTAGGTATAAAACTTTGGATTCATGAAGATATGATAGATAATAGAGTAATTTCCATGAATTTGCCAAATACAAATGCAATGGATATGGTGAATGTAATTCTTACCTAATAATTGTATTTATTACATATGGTTTTATGTGCTAAGAGTTAAAACCTTCCCTTTTTATTTAGACAAATTGGGGGAAATATTGAGGATATTTGATCACACTCTGACACTCCAAGACTGTGTTAATAAAGTTTACCGTGCGTCAGGCGGCAGAACCAGCTACTGGTTGACAAAATTAGCCACATAGAGTACAGATGACCTAGGAGACCAGTAGAAAGGCACAGAATGGAGTAGGGAGAGACCTGGAGATTTTTAGCCTTTTCTTCTCTCCATTTGGGTCTGGGGAGAGTGCAGAGGAGGTCAACTGGTATCTCCTCTGCCATTTATTTGATCTGTAAGGTTTTAACCCTAATATCTGACTCCCAAGTCTTTGTTGATGAGAGAACATTCAAGAAACTATAACATCAAACCTTCAATATTATTGTGTCTTTAGATTCCATCTATTCTCAAAGAAATGAAAGAAAAGCCAAACTACACAATTCCTCATTGTACTTCACTTCGAATTTTCTGACTGCTAACATTCATTCTGTGGTCATCGAATTTAGTCTATCCAAATTATATTCAATACCTGAGAAGACCATAAGGAACGACCACCAAAAAACAGGTTTACAAGTTCTGAGAAGTAGTTCAATACATGAAAAGTAAGTGTGCTGCATGCAGGCATCCAAGAATGTCTTTAGAGGACTGCTTGATGAAGGGCAGGGTCAATAATTTACTAAACAAAATGCCAATAAAACATAGCATCTGTTACAAAAAAAGTGTATGGCCTACTCTTGGACACCATTGCTTGTGAGGTTTTGTGACTCAGAGGCCCTTCCTTCCTGCACAAGTTCAGTAATTGCTGGCAGCCGGGGAAATAGATGAATGTCTAACTGGTTTTGAAAAATTTATTTCCTCTTTGACTGTACTGTTACATTATGTTCTTCTTCTTTACTGGGAATAAAAATTTTCAGTTTGAGCTGTTTGTCATTTTGTAGAATGCAGACATAACTACCCACATCATTGCATTTCTTATAAAATGTCTTACTATGCTAGAAGAAGGAAAAAGTCAGAGGAAACCTCATTTATAATCCTATATCCATCTCTAGCAAGTCTCATCTGGTTATTTCTATTCCCTGGGTGTATGACTTTTTCCAGAACAAAGGAAATATTTAAAAGCACCTGCCTCACATAATGACAGACAATAGCCTCATTAAGCAATTTCTCTACCACATGTGAGTCTGAGAGTTTCCGGAGTTGACCTGTGTGCCCTGCATCATGGGTTTTTTCCTCTTACCACTGACACAGCAGTGCTGAGCTCTCATGAGACAGTGTGATTTCAGAGTGGCTCTCAGGCCCTTCAGCTTTTGTCTCCTTACCTCAGAGAAGTATCCTTGTACTCTTTAATATTTACAATGATTACATTAATTGCCTTGTGAAGAAAACATATAATATAAAAAATCACAAGGATACATGAAAGTTGACTTACAGAAAATAACTCTATGGTCTTTTGTGAGGCCCTACACTGCCAGGAACATGTGTATATGATTCAGGGTAAAACTGAGGGACGGAGAGCTTCAGAGAAGGAAAAAATCTCAGATGAGTGGGACAGAGAAATGTTAGTTACTCTGTTGTTACTTATATTTCTACGCCATTCTTTGTACAAATACTTACCGGAATTTGGAAAAGAGTATTTTTAATATCTGTTCCCATACAGGGTAACACTGTTTTTCTCAATAAGCTCCCTACCTTAGGACTCCACATCAGAGATTTCCTAGAGTGAGCCGTGCTGTGCCTCTGAGCTGAGTGATTTAGTAGCAGTCCCCCACTGAAGACATGCTCTCAGTACATATGCAGGCCTTGTGCCTTCGAGCCCTTCTGCCTTCTTTCAGTCAGGGTCCTGGTTGGAAATAGCACAGGTGATGTTTAAAGTTATTTTCCTAGAGCTTCCTTGCCAGGAAAAACCAATTGTGAGGGGTCCTGGGAAGATTCTTTCTACTTAGAGGGGGAAAAATAGAATGAGGAAGGCAAAACACAGTCTTTAACTGGCCCCGTTCTGCTCTAAGAAGCACAGGGGCACAGAATCAACATCAGTGAAGCATGTCAGCTTCCTGTCTGTTAGTGCTTCTGACAGTAAGGAAGGGTTTAGCCGAGACTGCCTATGTCCATTTCCCTAGAGGGAAAGAGTCATCAGTATAGCACCTGAGGCCAGATGCTGACCAACACATGACCACAGGATGATTCACAGAGGTTAGTACACATACTACCAGTCAGGCCAGTAAGAGTCTTACTCCATATTTGCATATCAAACATAAAGGATCATCTTAGGTCATGCCTGACTTCTGCTGTGTCAATTACAGTATTGCCTACTGACCTGAGAAGTGAGTGTAACACAGAGTCTGTTACATCTAGGTTCTTCCTTTGAATATAGTTCACTTAGAAGGGTATAAAGTGTTAAAGGGGAGTAATGAAAATAGAAGACATACTATGTGATGGGACATGGGAGGGCAGGGTAGATCAGGGCATATAGAGAAGGATGATTATCATTAAATGCCTTTCAAAATAGCCACATGTCATATGTAAATCTACTACACTGAAAGCTTACTAAAGATATACATATGTAAAATTTTTTAATGGAGTTACCTTACTGTGGCAGGCGGTGCAATATCTCAAGTAGATACCTCATATTAACAAATGCAAAACTCATTAGCACTAACAGCTTTCCTCTCTTTAGTTGTTGGCCAGTGGGTTCTCACAGACCGAATCCACTACCTTACAGACTATTGCCTGCAATTTGTCCACACTCCAGAACAACATGCTAGGAACCCATTTCTATAGACACCAATGCTTAAGACAGACAACATGTAGAAATCTAAGAGGCGCTCAAGAACACTTCATATCTACTGGCCAGCCCTCATGATATTGTAAAATCCTGTGGACACTGCTGAAGGAGAAAAGTACTCAACAGAGTCAGAGAAGCCCAGTCTCATTACAGACTGAGCTGAATTTGAGTTGCTTCCACAGAAGCTCCTTGAAGAGCAGCTACAGATGAACAGGACCTAGAGCAAAATTTCTCCAAGTGTGAACCTTCATACCAAAGACTAGGAACACACGTGTCCACACACATGAATACACATACAAGGGTACTTTATAGTTGTCATCAATCACTGAGCTCAACATTTGGTTCTTTTCATTTTAAGGACTTTTACGTTCATAAGGCCCTAGGTTCAATATGCATATTTTATTCCTATTTTCTAGGGATTTATGAAACAAATGATCAGCCTGAATGTGAAGTTCTAATATTTTTCTAGTTCTTCATTTAATTTAATATTTAACTATCGATAATCTAAGCCATTAAGAAAAAGCCACTGAGGAAAATCAAGATTCTCCACTAGCAAATGAAAGAAACAATAACAAGCAACAGGAGGATCCATGCGGGCTTCACATTCCCAGGCCAGAATCCCTTTCCCACACATTTCTACAATTATCAATATTTACTTAGTTTTTTTTTTTGATGATGATGTTGGTGGTGGAAGGTTGGTCATGGAAATGGGGATGGACATGGTGCTCTTACAGAAGTAATAGTAATGAGGATGCCAATGATAGCGAAGTAGGTAGGCAGTGCTAGCTGGTATGATAGCTTGTAGTGGTTGATGTAATGACTGTGGTATTGTTGATGATACTGAAATGTTGCACATAGAAGAGGATGCAGGAGAGAGGGTAATAGAAATGATGTGCACCAGAGCTTCTAAATTATCAGGTGCTTAGTGCTAATTAGGATCCTCAGACGGTGTCAATCAAATGGCATGCATTAGCTCAACTGTGACCAAAGGCAAGACTTTGGCAAACAGCAGTTTCCACAAGTAAAATTAGCAAGAAAGTATTTAACATATTTAGCTGTTAGAGAATAAAAAATCAAGCCTCCACCAGAAGACCAGTCTACCCATGTAAGGATGAGGAGTGGAGGAAAAAGAACACAAACTCTCAGAGTTGAGAGAGGAGACTAACCCATCAAATATGGAAGTCAATATGAAGTTTCCTCCAAAGAAATAACACTAAAGCAAAACGGTCATATGACACAGCACCATCACTTGGGTTTTTATAAAACAAGTTAATACAGCATAGAATAGAGATGCCTGAGTATCATCTATACTTCAGAACTACTCCTAACATGCAAGGTAAATAAGTCAGTACAGCTGCACGCCAGAAGTGGATGTGATAAGAATGTGGCACTTATGTGGACTGGAGTAATGATCAGTCATATAAAACAATGATATCATATCCTCTGCAGGTAAATAAATGAAGCTGCATATCAGCATGTTCAGGAATATAAATCTAGTCTCAAATACAAGACTGACACCAATGTTTCAAATATTAAAGGAGGAAAAGACAAGGGCAGGTTGATGTAGATGTGTAACTATTACATAGGACAAATTGGAAAAGTGAGGGGAAAATACATGGGGTATGGGAGATATTTGTGCTAAGTGATACATGCATGTCCGAATACCACATGATCTTCTTAAAATAGCATGTGCTAACAGGTAACTTATAGCTAGGCAAAATTAAACTCTTTTCCTCAAACAAACAAACACTAAGCAATCTTTATAAGTCAAAATACAGTCAAAATCTACTTACAACAAGATGACCAGGGCATCAAAGAATAAAAGTAATGTAACTGGAGAATATCAGGAAGGTCATAGAGTCAGTTTTAGAAGAAAAAATGAAAGAACTCATGACTACTAACAGCCATATTGTACTTTATTCAGGAAATGAAGCCACAGTGAAAACAACACAAACAAGGAGACTGAGAGTTTTGGAAACATCCTCTGAGTGCACAGGATGGGAAGATGGTGCTCATCACTGAGCATCTGGGACACTGGACCAGTGAGGAAGGACCATTCTCAGCCTCCCCTTATAGCAGAAGAACAATCTGAGAAGAATACTCTTCCTATCGGGGGTCATCACAAACACATGGAGGGTGAAGGCTGGAGAGGATTCTTCTGCATCAATGGCAGGTTTTGAAGCAAAGATAGAAGTGTTTCTATGGAAGAATGGGAGACAGATTTTCTCCTCTTCTCTTGGTCCTGGTGACTGCTGAAGCACTCACTTGCTCTTGGGTGGGCACTTCTGCTGGCAGGGTGAAGGAGGTTGCACAGGAGGGCATTTCTGATGGCACGGCTCTGGGCACTTAGGAGGAGGACAAGGCTTGGGGCACTTTTGGGGAGGACAAGGCTCAGGGCACTTTGGGGGAGGACAAGGCTCAGGACACTTTGTAGGTGGGCACACAGGAGGAGGGTGGCAGGGCTGCTTGCACTGCTGCTCTTGGTAAGACATCGTGCTGAAGGCTCAGGATCTGAAAAACATTGCATGACCGTGTTAGGAGATGATCCACAAAGAGAGGAGAGACAGAGACATGGGACATCACATCCACTTCTCTGCCCACAAATACGCCTTCTTCCCAACTACTGTTTGTTTTAGGACAGCCTGGCTTTTCCTTGGCTTTCAGAAATCTATGGCACTAGCTTTCGGAAGTAACCTTTGTTTCATGACTTATTTCAGGAAATAAATACTTTATTTTAGCAAAACAAGTAAGGCTCCTTTCATCCAGAAATTCATTTGAGACAGACAGCCTCAAGTTCTGGAACCCTGAGCAGTTTGAGAACACATCCCTGTCTCCCTTGTCACTTGTGACATCCCAGGACCTTGTCTGGGGTTGCAGAATAAAGGACAGCTCAGGAAAGTCTCAGGTTCTGATACCTGCTAAGGTATAAGGCTCTGAAAAGCACACCAAAAGACGCACATGAAAGAGAAAATACTCTGTTCAACCTCCTACCAAATAAAAGGAAAAGCCACCTTTCACAGTGGACCATTGTATTCATTGCTATATTTCTGATTGCTAAGTTGTCGTTGTTCATCCCAGGAATACAACTGAACTCATCACACTAAGTCCCTCAAAACTGACTGGAGCACATAAGCAGACCATAAAGACAGACCAACCCAAGAAGCACTCACCAGGTTCTCCAAACTCAGAGTCAAGGAGTCTGCAGTCACACAGTCAAGGGCCTCTTTATAGGACTGGCTGCCCTGCCCAGAGAGAGTAGGGCTGTGATAATGGGCAGGTCCAAGAATTTCCCAACCAAAATGCAAATCCATGTATGACTGTCTGACTGGGACTCTACAAAATAGGAAATATCCTGTTCCTGGACACCATCACTGTAGAGTCCTGTGACTCAGTGGGCCCTCCTGTCTGCTGTTGGTAAGACATCATGCTGAAATCTCAGGATCTGAAAGACACTTTGTGACATTTGTCTCAAGAGGTAATTCCCCACGAAGAAAGAAACTTAAGTTTATGAAATATCACAACTCTTCCTCAATCCCTATTCTTCCTCCAGACTTCCTGAATTTCCTGAATTTTTGTTTCATTAGCCTAGAAAAGCAACATTTTTCTTCACATTTTCTGTAAGAAAACATCTTTTTCCCAAAGGACAAAATACTGATACTTGTAGAAAACATTATCTTCAAGACGACACTGTGAAGTTTAAGTTGTCTCAGTGATGACAGTAACCTCTGTCATTGCTATCACTTGTGATGTTCCAGGAATTTGACCAGATTATAAAACAACACCTAGATAAATTCATGACTCTGGAACCTCCTAAAAAGAAGACCAAAGGAGTTCAGAAAAGAGAAAAGTATTCTCTTTGGCCCTGGAAAGCTGAGTTGTAGTTGGAGGAGAAAGAATAGAATGAGGAACATGAAGCAAAGCCATTAACGAGTCCCAGCTGTGCTCTGGGAAGCACACGGGCACAGAATCCACCTGGGTGGAACATGTCAGCTTCCTGTGACTGACAGTGCTTTTGACAATAAGGAAGGATTCAGCTGAGAATGCCATTGTCCATGTCCCTGAAGGGGAAGAGTCATCAGTTCTACACCTGAGGCCAGGAGTCAAGAGTCGCACCACCAGCGGGTGGCTCATAAAGGTTAGTGCACAGCCCATAGGGCCAGGTCAGTAGGAGACTCACTGCTCTCCAAGTTTACATATCACACCTAACAATGATCTCAGCAAAACTCTGTGATCAGCATACAAGGTAGGAATAGGCTCATGGGGTTTTGTTTTGTTTTGTTTTGTTTTGTTTGTTTGTTTGTTTGTTTTTGCCGCCACAGTGAACAAGGGTGTGTATATGGTAGAACTAGCACCATCTTCTGTGCCTTGCTACTTACAAAATAAGGTAAAATATCCAGGATTTTCTCCATTGATTTTGACAACAGCTGAACCAGTTTTCTTTCAACATAAAAGAACATCTGCAACTCTTCCCTTCATCTTTACTAGCCTGGAATATCATTTCTTTTATTCATCTTGGTCATTCTGACTGAAGTAAGACAAAATCTCTAAATAGTATATTTTTTTTTATTTCCCTGATGGCTGAGGATGTAGAACACTTTTAAGTGTTTCTCAGCCATTTGTCTTTCATTTTTTTAAAACATGCTTTTTAGTTTTTAGTTTCAAAAAAAATCTTTTAAAAAAAATAGACTCTTTGTTTTCTTCTCAACCAAAAAAAATATGCCTATGAAGGTACAAAAAGCTTACATAACACAAAGCAAACTAGAACCAAAAAAATGTCCCCTCACCACATAAGAATCATAATACAAAATATACAGAATAAAGAAACAATATTAAGAACTGCAAAGGAAAAGGCCAAAAACATATAAAGTCACACCTATTAGAATTATGTCTATTATCTCAGTGGAAACAATGAAAGCCAGAAAGTCCTAGTCAAGAGTTATGCAGACTTTAAGAGACCACTGATAATATACCCAGCAGAACTTTCAATTGTCATAGACAGAGAAAACAAGAACTTTCATGACAGAACCAGATTTAAACAATACCTAACCACGAATCCAGCCCTACACAAAGTACTTAAAGGAAAACTCCAACCCACAGAAGTCAGCCACACCAACAAAAATACAGACAATAGATAATCTCACAGCTACAAACTCCAAAGAAGGGAAAAACACACACAATAACATCACCTACAACGTAAACTAAGATGACAGGAACTAGCAATCACTGGTCATTATTATCCCTTAATATAAGTGGACTCAACTCTCCTATAAAAAGATACAGGCTTAGAAATTAGATACAAAAACAGAATCCATCATTCTACATACAAGAAACACACCTCAATCTTAAAGACAGATATCACATCGGAGTAAAGGGTTGGGAAAATTTTTTCAATCAAATGGACCAAAGAAACAAGCTGAGGTAGCTATGTATTACAAAATAGACTTCAAACTAAGATCAATGAAAAGAGACAAAGAAGAAAATTTCATATTTGTCAGAAAGAAAAAGACATCAAGAGGAAATCTCAAGGCTGAACACCTATGCTCCTAATACAAGGGCACACTCATGTGTAAAAGAAACACTATTAAGCTTAAATCACACATTAAGCCCCACACGCTAAGAGTGAGATACTTCAACACCCCACTCTCACTATACAAATCTGCAAGACAGAAACTTAACAGAGAAATAAGGGAATAACAGATATTATGATTCAAATGGACTTAACAAACATCTATAGAACATTCCATCCAAACATAAAAGAATATACATTCTTCTCAGCACTCCCATGGAACCTTCTCAAAAACTCAGTAACAAAGCAAACCTCAACAGATACAAAATATTAGAATAACCCCATGTATCTTATCAGATCACCATGGCTTAAAATTAGAATTCAATAGCAACGCTAATTTCAGGAAGCCAACAAACACATGGAAATTGAATAATGCTCATCTGAATCACCAATGGATTAAGGAAGAAAATAAAGACTTCCTAAGATTCAATGAAAATGACCACACAACTTATGGGATCCAATGAAAGCAGTGTAAAGAGGAAAGTTCATAGCCTACATAAATGCCTACATAAAGAAACTGGAAAAAAATCCCATACTTGTGAGTAAACAGAACGCCTAAAACCTCTAGAACAAAAAATAATTCTCCAATGAGGACTAGAAGGCAGGAAATAATCAAACTGAAAGCAGAAATCAATAAAATAGAAACAAAGAACAAATGAGACAAAGAGTTGGTTCTTTGAGAAAATCAACAAAACAGAAAAATCTTTATTAAAAACTAACCAAAAGGCAGAGAGGGAATATCCAAATTAACAAAATCAGAACTGAAAGGGAGACACAACAGACATGGAGGAAATCCAGAGAATCATCAGATCATAATTCAAAAGCCTTTACTTTACAAAATTGGAAAACTTAAAAGAAATGGATAATTTTCTGGATAAACATCACTTGCCAAATTTAAATCAAGACCAGATAAACAAATAAATAGATCTATAACCGCTAAGGAAATAGATGCAGTCATCAAAAGTCTCCCAACCAAGAAAGACTGGGACCTGATGGTTTCAGTGCACAATTCTACAAGATTTTCAAAGAACTAATATCAATAATCCTCAAACTGTTCCATACAATAGAAACAGAAGGAACATTGCCAAATTCTTTTTACAAGATGGCAATTACCCTGATAGAAAAATCACACAACACCATTAAAACATTCAAAATGTAACAAAATATATTTCAGCATGATAACAATTTCATTTTTCAGTATATTCTTAAAGGATAGAACATATATACACAGCTGCACATGTATGTACTTAGTGCTGGCTCACAAAATTTAGTTTTGTTTTCTAGTTTCTGTCCTAAATACTCTCCATGTAAATGTCTATCAATATTTGACTAACTTAAACACTAATACACATTGTGTACAGCTCTTTGGCCATTTAAAAATGTAACTGTTTAATTTTTAATAAAAAAAAATACCAGAATTAAAAGTTAACTTCCATAGTCAGAAAGAGAAAATAAATCCTGTGTAATTTCACTCATATTTTGATACTAGGAAGTTGACATCACAAGGATAGATACGAAAATGTCGGTTTCCATGGGATTATAGTGGGTAAGAGACAGATATGGAAAGTCTTCTGAGAGGGTACTAAGCTATATTTGAATGCAAAAATAAGTTCTGTGATGTATTTTACATTTTAAAAACTTTACAAGACAAATTTTAAGTATTCTCACCATAAAATATTGAAATTATTTTAGGTGAGAAATGTAATGACCTTGATTTGAATGTTCAGTAATGTTTGCATGCATCATAGTACTCCTCATTATATACAATATAAAATTGTACTCATAAATTGAAAGGATTTCTTCAATTAAAAAGTTTCAGATGTCTATTTTGATATTTTTAAAAAGACCTTTAAACACAATGATATAAACACACAGAAATGAAAGAGTGAAAAAAATGATACTCCAAACAAGTGGAATCAGAAGGTATCCTGGGGTAGATGAACCAACATCTGCAACAGAAACAGAGGATCTAAGGAATCAGTCCTAGTAACTAAAGGAAACAACCCACTGAGAAGTCACAGCTGCAAATACATGTTCTGACTGTTGGTTCACAAAATTTCATTAAATAAGCCTTGATAGATATGAAGAAAGAGATTCAACCATGTAAAAGAATAAGTCTCTTGTAAATCCACTGTCACCCATAGATAATTGTCCAGACCAAAACACAAAAGGATCAACAACAGAAACTTCAGAATTCAACAGATCTCATTTATGTAACAAACATCTACAGAATTAGCTATACACCAACTTCAAAATGCACGGTCTTATCAAGAACCCATATAATTTCCCTAAGATATATCATACTTTATGACACAGAACATAACTTAACAAGCATAAAAGTTAATATTTTCTGTGTTTTATCATTCCATAATGGAAAAAGAAACAGAAACCAACAGAAGAGGAAAACTTTAAAATTATACAAACATATGGGGATTGGACAATACACTTTTAAACGATTAAAGATCAAAGCAGGGGATAAAACTTTAAGTTCCTAGAATTGAACCTACAATAACATATGAGATAGTTATTGCTAGATATGCCTTCTACATACATCGAGGGATTGATATCTAAAATACACAGAGAACAGCAAAAACAACAGTAACAACAACAACAACAAAAGTCCTCAAGTGGTTAGAGAGATGACTCAGTGGTCAAAAGCTTTTACTGTTCATGTAGGGCACCCAAGTTCACCTCCCAGCATGCACATCGACTAGACAGGAAGCAGGCAACTTCCCTGTCTCCATCACAGGAATCTGGAGCCCTCTTCTGGCACCTGTAGGAACTTCCCTTGCATGCCTGAAACCACTCAGAGACAGATACAGATCACATAATCAATGGAAGAATAGAGAAGTATCAGACTGGGGAAGAGAGAAGGAGATCAACGTAGAAAGAGAAGGAGAGGCAAGGGACAAACAACACCTAGGAGTTTTGTAAACCCTCAAGCAATCATATTAGTTCGTACTGCATACAGTATATATACACAGATTGTGTGTGTGCCTGCACATGCATGTGTGCATGCATGAGTACATGTGTAGTGTGGTGTGTGTGTGTGTGTGTGTGTGTGTGTGTGTGGTGTGACAACTAAGGGCACAACACTCTCACGTCTCCAGTGTTTCCACCTGAAATCCTCTTTCCTACTGTCTAGCTTTCATGGTTCCAGGGAATACTATGTAGGCTGCTAATTCAACAGTTCTACACACCTGCACTACCTATGTGTGATTCACAAAAATCACCAGCACATATGCAGTCAGTGGCACTCACATGTCTGTAGCACACAACAACTGTCTAAATGGATTTAGTTCTCACCCAACAAGAAGGAATTTATGACTGGTACTGGACACCTAGCTAACTTCCAGAGCTACTAATATAATTTTACTAAAGAAAACAATCTACCTAAAATAATTTTACCACTGTCACCTTGCTAAAAAACAAAAGCATATATCTTAACTATGTACTAGATTTCATACTTACATCCACAGATAAATGTGGTTATCACCCATCATCAAAGAAGCCTCTAAACAGAAAACCACAATTGGTCACAACACAGAGACCAGCAGATTATGGGGAACCGAACACCAATGGATTCAGCATAATTCCTGCATCTATAGCTCAGAAACCATCACTCAAGAGGGGGCCAAAATATTCCAGGAAGTCTGCAGTAAAACATTCTCTCCTGGAAACGACTACACAAACAGGATTAAACAACAGACTATCAGTGGACATATTAAGGAGAAAGAGGGAATATTCATGGGATTCCATCTGAGACAAAGACCTATAGCCAACTAATGACTTTTGGATGGAGGAAAACTAGCCTCTCCCAGGGATGAGCCCTCTTATTTGCTGTAGAAATTCCTACCACCAGTAGTCTTTAAGTTACCCGCCCACTTGGATGTGGCCTCTTACACTATATATGCTGATGTGAAGCACACATCCGACCTCTTTCCAGGCTGCTGGATTCGGCTGCTGTTCCCCATTCGAGCAGAGGATTGTGATCTGTGAGTCTACCCTTAAATAAATAACCTTTTATTTTTTAATAACCTTTTATTATACACAATTTTGAGCTAGTGTGGGATTTCTTTTTTAGTGTCCTTCTTCATCTAGTGCCCACGTAGATCTGGACTCCCCACCTACCATGTGGACTAGCTTAAAGGCCTAAGTCCACAGCCCAGAAAGTCTCCCATCCCCACCCGCTTAGCTTGCTTTTACCTAAGTGGCTTTTTTTTAGAACCCCTACCACAGCAGAGCTGCTAGCTGCATGCAAGGACTTGGAAATTTCCCAAGAGCGGGCACACCCCAGCCCCCACTAATGTGTTCACTTCTGCGTTTCCCTGCCTCGTGGCGACTTGCACAGCTTCCAGTTTGTGCTCCCTGGCCATGAGTTCTGGGCTTTTTGCTCCATGTACAGAATTGATTTAATTGTTTTTACTCTGTCAAGCAAAGCATATTTCTCAGCATTTAATCAGCACCAAGGTGAGAAAACCAAAGCGACTCAGAACCGTTCAGGGCTACTTGCTACTCTACAACAATGATACCTGTCAGACACTAAAAATTACTATACTTAAAACAATTTACAGGACTTCATTCCAGGTAAATATTTTATTAATTAATAAATCAATAAACTTGAAAGTTATTTAATTTCAGACAACATTACCATTGAAACTTTTAGTAATTATTTTGCTAATACTTATGGATTGTATTCTGCAAGGTTTATATGGTTATTGTGATAATCCATTTATTGGATATTGAGACTCAGTTTTTTCTTCATATTATATCCCTAAGAAAATGGTTTGATAACAGAGCCAAGGATGAGGTACTTTTAGGAATGATACAGTCTTTACAGACTAATGTACAGCTGGCTGGCAGGATTAATACCATCAAAAAACAAAAGTTATCTGAAAAAAAATTAACACAATTGAAAAGGGTAACATTGATTTGACAGACAAAACTGAATTCATATCAAAAGATACTGAGAAATTATCTGAAAGAATTCATATTGTTGAATTTGACAATCAAAATTTGTTAAAAAGTTATGATAGGTTAACAGATAGATCTCACCAGGATGGCAATCTGCACACCATCCAAATAATGTCCAAGGATGAGGTGTTGTCTTTAAAGTAAAAACTTCAGACCTTAGAATCATATGTGCAGAATGAGGACCAGAGGCTAGGTGTCTCAATGAAATCACTAGAAATACATACAGGCTAGGAGATTTAGGCTTTATAAAAGACAGTAATAAAAAGATTTTAAATGATTGAGGAAATTATTGGAGCTAATGAACAGGAAAAGAAAGGTACAAGGACAGGATTCAACATCACCAGAAGCTGTCAGAGATGACTTACCCAGGGCTATAGCTTCCTATCCTATATTCTACTCCAACAAAGCATCAAGTTCTAAGGCCCAAAAGAACCCAAAGAAGGTTAATGGATACCTATAGGAATGAATGAGCTAAAAGAAATTAAGAAAGCTGTCATAACTTATGGCTTGCATTCTTCATTTGGTAGGCAGATGATAAAGACCTGGGCTTCTAGCATTAAGGCAACGCCAAATGACTGGCTTCAGTTAGTTGGAGCAGTCCTGGATGATGAGCCTCAACTGATGTTTAAGTGTTATTTCAAAGAAGATGTAAAAATTTTAGAACAATGGGAAAAAGCAAAAGGGCTTGAAACTTCCAAAAATCAAATTCTTGGTGAGGGCACTATGCTGACCCAGAGGCTCAAGCTCTTTACAGTGAATAAATCTTGTCCCTATGCCACACAGCAGCCTTAAATGCTTGGGACAGGATTTAAGATCTAGGAAAATGAAGTGAATCATACACCAGAGCTAAAAAGGGTCAGAGAGAACCCTTTAGTGACTTTATACAAAGACTAATGAAGGCTGTACAAATAGGAGTAAGAGACTCAGATGCTAGACAAGTACTGATTGAATCTCTGGCTTTTGAAAATTCCAACATAGAATGCAAAAAGATACTTGGGCCTTTAAAGGTTAGATCAGCACCAATGGATAAATGAATCCAGAATACAATGAACATTGAGACATTTGACTATAATGCTGAATTGTGGGTAGGAGAAGCAATTTCCAAAGATATGAGGAGATAGCAATATGCCAAATGTTTTAATTGTGGAAGAATAGGACATCTGAGAAGGGATTGTAGATAAGGAACTCTTAGGACTAATATCTCCTCTGGGAATGGCAAGGTATATGTAGAAGGTGTGGCAAAGGCTGACATTGGACCAATGAATGCAGATCAACAGAAGACAGACAAGGCAACCCAATACCATCAGGAAACTCCTTGGGAGGTCCCTTGCAGGCCCCCAAGTCAAAAATGGTCTAGTCATTTCGAGTCACTGTGAAGGACATATCTTACCAGGAAAATTAAAATATCTAGATCTTTCTGTAAAAAAAACATACTTTTCTAAATGATGGAATAAATGAGGATAAATAAAAAATTCCAATAGGAAATAGGAAACATATATTCTAGCAGACTTCTATAAATGATCAAAAACAAAAGCTAAAAGTACATATAAATGGCATTGTAATTGGAGGTTTGATTGGCATGGGTATCATTACTCCAGAATCTTGGCATCCAAATTGGCCTCTTCAAGACACAGATGTTCAGTTCCTAGGAATGGGAACCCTATCTCAAGTGAAACAAAGCCCAAGATGAGTTGAATGCATAGAGCCAGAAACACAGACCATTAATATTGCAGTGAATTTATAAGGTTATGACCTATTGCGGTAATGGAATACCCAGATTAACATTCCTACAATCCCAGAAACTCACAATTCTGGGAAGGATATTATAAGGTACTATACACAAAGGTCACCAGCCATTCAGGCTGTACAAAAACACAAAGCAGCTAGCAAACATTAGAGGTACCAACAGCCCTACCTTTAAAATGGTTAACTGAGAAACCAATATAGGTTAAACAGTGGCCATTAACAGAAGATAAAGTACAGGCTTTATAACAGCTGGTTCAGGAGCAACTAGATGCTCACCATATTGAAGAATCAACCAGCCCTTGGATTTCTCCTGTATTTGTTGTTAAAATTTAATCTGGTAAGTGGAGAATGGTGACAGATCTAAGAGCTGTCAATAAAATAATTCAAACTATGAGCCCTATATAATCTGGAATTCCTCTGCCTTTTTTATTACCAAAAGTATGGTCTCTTATAGTTATTGATTTGGAAGATTGTTTCTTCACTATACCTTTACAAGAAAAGGACAGAGAAAAATTTGTCTTCACAATGCCTACTTATAATAACTCTCAACCTACTAGGAGATTCCAGTGGACTATCCTTCCACAGGGAATGTTCAATAGGCCAACCCTATGCTAATACTTTGTAAGTCAGCCATTGAAAATAATATGCAAAAAGATTCCTAAATCTATACTTTATCATAGCATGGATGACATTTTGGTATCTGATTCAAACACAGATACTTTAGAAAAAAATGTTTGAAGAAGTAAAGAAAGTTTTGCAAAAATGGGTATTACAAATTGCTCCTGAAAAAAATACAGAGAGGAGATTCTGTCAATTACCTAGGTTATAAAATAGGTTTACAGAAAATTAGAACACAAAAGGCATAAATTAGGAGAGACCAATTACAGACTCTGAGTGACTTTCAAAGATTGTTAGGAGATATTTCCAGTCTATGACCAGCTGTTGGGATAACACCTGACCTAAGAGTTCCTTTAAACAAAACCTTAGATGGTGAGAGACTTAAATAGTCCCAGAGAATTAACAGCTGAAGCAGAAAAGGAATTGATTGTTGTTGAAGAAAAGTTACAGGAGGTACATATGAATAAGGTGAATTCAAATCTTGATTGTATTCTAGTATATTGCCTTCCAGAATTTCCCCAATGGGAATTTTAATGCAAAGGGAAAATATTATCTTAGAATGGATATTTTTACCACATAAACCAAGTAAAAATTAAAAACTTATTTGGAAAAAGTCTCTGAATTAATTATAGAAGGAAAATTGAGACTTCATCAACTAGCAGGTATAGACCCAGCAGAGATTATAGTGCCTTTTACTTCTGGTGAAATCAAAAAAAAAAATATGGGAAGACAATGAACCTTGGCAAAGAGCTTATGTTAATTTTTTAGAAGAGATTAACAGCAATTATCCCAAAGGTTATAGATTTTCCATTATCTTCTGAATTAAATCAGCTGGTGTATTTCAAGAATGTGTTGACCTCACAATGGAAGCCAGGAGATGTGCTACATTGGGGAAGGGGTTTTGCTCTAGTTTACACAGGATAAAAAAAACTATGGATACCATCAAAATTAATAATGATTTGCTTTGAAAAAGAGAACTCCCTTGAGAAAGAGAAATGGCAACTCATCCACAATTGTGACAAACATACGGGTGGTAAGGAAAGCATATGGGGTTGGGGCAGAGTTCTGCTCTTGTCTTTACAGGAAAGTACACATCTTCAAAAAGTCAAGATATCCTGGATGTTTGGATGCTGACAGAAGGAAAAATAACGGATCATCAAGAAAAAGAAATATGACTTATAAGCACAGGTGATAAAAAACATATATATTTGTACATATATAGATGGATATAGATATAGATGATATAGATAGAGATAGATATATGGAGAAAGAGAGAGAGAGCACTGGTTTTGGAGTTGGACAATGGCTCTGTCCTTCTTTAAATCCAAGCATGTTGTTAAAGAACAAATTAAGAGTTTCTTTTTTTTTTTTTTTGGTTTTTTGAGGCAGGGTTTCTCTGTGGCTTTGGAGCCTGTCCTGGAACTATCTCTGTAGACCAGGCTGGTCTCGAACTCACAGAGATCCGCCTGCCTCTGCCTCCCGAGTGCTGGGATTAAAGGCGTGCGCCACCATCGCCCGGCTCAAATTAAGAGTTTCTGTCTCATGTCAAGATCCATCTAGTATGGGACAGAAAGAAGAAAGAATTTAGAAAAAAAATTACTTTTCTTCATACCTATTTTTGTCTCTATTGTCCCTTTCATTGAATATATATGTATGTATATGTCTATATAAATAACGTTAAGGTTTTTTACAATGAACAATGAATTTTCCTATGGTAATCTTTGAAGTATCCAGGAAGAAGATGGGGCCCCACAACAACAACTCCACCTGGTTGATATGATGTCACGATACTGAAAGCACTACTATGAGACCTGTTTTGGGTGCCAGCTGCTCAAGATGGTTCAAACTTGGATAGCTGAAATGGTGCACTTTTTACAAAATTCTGACCAGAACTCCAAATAGGAACCTCAGAAAAACTCTACCAAATACTCAGAGACTATTTGCAATTATACCAGACAGAAATCTTGGAAATTAACCATTATTTTACTTTCACAGGATCCCATAGAAAGAACATCACTCCCATGACAGCTGGAAGTAATTCTAGAAGACGATGTCCCCTCTCCCAACAAAGTTTGTCCTCAGGGTTAAGGACATCATTTAGGGGTTTATTATAATTGGTATAGGGTCAGGGGTTGGGGGGAATATTGTGTAGGCTCAGGGATCTCTTTTTTAAAAAAGAGGAAATTGGACGGGAATAATATATTAGTGTGAGCTTACTCACACTAATAATAATAGTGAGTAATAGAGTGAATACTTGTGAGCTATTATTTATAGATAATTTACATTGGTATAGATTCTTGTATACTGATACAGCTTAAATTATATTGAATATGTTACTATTTTTGTCCACAATATTTGTATACCTAGGCAGTTATTTTGTCATATAGTATGCATGCATGCTTCTACCTCTGCTTAAGGCATTTTGTATACTGATACAATTTTAACATATATTTATCATATTGCAACATATATTTCTACCTCTGATCAAGATTTTTATACATTGTTTACATTTTGATGTCATTGTTCTCATTTGTTGCACAATTGTTTACTGTATAATATTCTAATATAAAATCTTTGTCTCTAAGTTTTATAGGTATTAAGAATTATAGATCAATAGTCATCTATGCTTGTCATACTTTAGTTAGACTAGTCAGGTTCTTGAAATACATATAGATTATTCTGCATAGATAGGTAGTCTTCAACCACTTCAAAGAGCTGTAGAATATGGCATTTAAGTAACTTAGGGTTCTGTTGGCATGAGACATGATTGCTCCTGGTAGCACCAATCTATTCCCAACAGAATGTTGAGCACTGAAGACACTCCACTTAGAGCTTGTTTTTCTTTTTGGCAAAACTGGCCTTTGGGCAAGGAACTGCCCATGCATTGAACACTGACAAAATGCACAATGTCCAGACAGGACAAGCAGGATACAAGAAAAAAGACTGTCAAATCTTGCCAACACAGGGTAAGACAGTTTTAAAAAATTTCTTGCCTCTGAAAATGGTCTGTCAGTTACTCTAGGCCTTAGCCAAATTTGGTTGCTCCAGCATTACAAATGAGACTTTGGGTGATTGTCATGTAGCCAGTTGTCTCTGTCATTTGTTGCACATTTTGGAAGTTGCTTGGTTGTACTTCCTGCTTACTCAAGTAATATTATTTCCCTTCTTGGGTCTTTTTTTTATTTTTTTTAATCTTTATGTTCCTTTATTGGAGCAAGATTCCTGACGTATACAGTGATGTATTTACTAAACAGAGTCCTGTGCAGAAATTACACACTATCCATCTAGACAGATTTGGTTACACTTTGCCTATTGATGGAGTAGTTCCATTTATAATGTTTTATACACCAAAAAGCTTTGAATTTGACCAGGCTGTCCATTAATCATCTCTGAAAAAGTGGCATTTAATTTTAGCTCTATTTTACAGCATTAAAAAGCTTATGTATCAGGTAGCTTTCCAAAACATTATTCTCTGCACAATGGCGTTGAGCAGACAAAACTTCTTTATCCACCCAGATTCACAGAGTCTGAGAGCTTTGCTACATACCTGGGACAGTGCACTCCCAACCACCCCACAGACTGCTGACTCTGAAAGCCCATTTCCTTTGTCAGTTCAAATTGCCAATGAAGACCCGCCAGCAGCTGTCCTTCGTACAGATGACATTAGAGCAACAGGTCTGTGACATGGTGGGAGCAGGTGCTGCCATATATCCAGGTAACTAAAGGCCCGTTTAAAAAATGCCAAATTGAGATAAAAAATCATGGGTACAAGTCCATTGCAGCAAACTGTACCCACATCACCCAGTTACAGAGACATTAAGACATGATTCACATCCCTTTAACTCAATCTGCATAGCCCTGAGGTCATCCTGCAAAGTGTGTATCAAAAAATATGAAGTTAGGGAGACAAAGTTTGACGTGATGTCATTATGCAGGTCAAACTCGGAAGGTCATGTTGAGCATCTGTTCTGATAGAAAAGCATCTGGTCCTTTGTGTACACATTGGTTTTATTGTAACAAAGCAACTTGTACACTTCAACATTTAAAATGAGCATCTTTTCCTTCCAGTGAAAACCAAAAAACTAAAAATAAAAAAAAAATTAAAAATAAAGTTACAACAGAGAATGTGAACTCCAAATAAACCCCTACAGGTTCTGCTGATTCTCCCATTGAGTGGTAGGGCTCGAGTCATCGTTAGGAGAGAATTTTATTTTAAAAGTGTCATCTTAAACTGCAAGGATGTCTGTTAAACATCACAATTAAACATGCCAAAGGAGAAGCCATGTTGTCACAATGCCCACTTACCCCCCCAGACACCTCAAACCCACCCTTGCTGACCTTCTAACCCCCCCTTTTTCTCTTTTTTTTTCCTTTTTATTAAACAAGAGAAAGTAGACAGATACATGTTGGTAAATGCTAACTGTCTGTATTCACATAGACACAGTGTAAGCTCTGAGCCCAATATACAGAGAAAGGAAAAAAGCTAGAATTCTATGCACTACTACACAGGGGCCTAGCACCCTCCAGCCTCCAGCAGAGCCAAAGGGGCTGGAGGGCTTTTCTTTTTCCCCACAGAGCACGGTGGTGGTGGTTTTGAATCCACAGTTCAAGACAAGAAAAGATAAAAATGAATGTAGAACAGAGTAGTGGAGATTCTTTTCCCATTGTATTTTGCTCAAGACATTTCCCCAAAAATAAGTTGAGAACCATGGTATTGAGAAGCAAGACCTCAGAAACAGGGCGACTGAGCACAAGAGGGATTGGGGATGGGAGGGAAATGACTGCAACTTGCTCCCAGACTGGAGAAATTTAAAAAATAAAAAGAAAATAAAAAAGAGAGTCGGAATCCATCAGTCTTCTGTGCTAGTCATCCTCGCCTTCATCCTCCTCTCCTTCTTCCCCTTCATCATCATCTTCATCTTCTTCACCATCTCCTTCTTCATCAATATCTTCCAAGCCTTCTTCTTCTTCATCATCATCGTCATCATCTTCTGCCTCTCCCTCTTCATCGTCCATATCAGGAACCAAACAGTACTGCAAGGGGTTTGGCCAAATGTCATCTTTGATGACTTCTCCTAACTCATCTGCACCTGCATCAGAGTGGTCAGTAAACCAGGTAAAGAAGCTCTCTGGCTCTTCGTGTTGTCTCTTCCTGCTGGCCTTATTCTGTGTTTGACTCGAGCGTTTTGTCAACTCCTTTCCAGATTTCCATTTGATTTCAGTGGACTTTGAGGATGGGTCACCACTCTCATTCAGATGAAATTCTTTGGAGAGAACTTTATTTTTGAAGTAGGGATTTTCATCAAAATAAAAATCTATTCTGTAACCTGATTTAATGTCTTCAAATTCTGTTACTTCAACTCTGGTTAAATAATGCAGAGCCTCTTCGTCTTCCTCCCCAAGCAGTGCAGACACTGTGGATGGTTGACAAATGTGGTTACCCAAAAATTTGGGATTTTAGCGATCAGTTCTGACCTCTTCTGAAAAAACGGTTGGCGGAGTTTGTTATATTTTTGTTCTACTTTTAGTATTTCCTCACTTGCTTGTTCATTAAGTCTGTCTATTTCATTTTGTACTTCGTCAATGTGTTCAATTGCTTCTTGCTGTTCTTTTTCTCCCTTCGGCAGGCCGGGAGAGGCAGACTTGTCCTCCAGTTTCGGGGAAGGAGCCGATTTGGGTTTCTTGGACTGAGGCAGAAGCTCAGATTGCCGTTTCGGGGCCATGACACGAGGGAAGTGGCCAGAGGCCAGAAGCAGACAGCAGGAAGAAACTCGCAGGAACCCTTCTTGGGTCTTCAACAGGGTTGAAGACTAGATAGTTGTAGTTATTTTCTTCTCATGACTTGGCCAAGTTATTTATTATACAAGACTTAAACTCATTAGGATAAGATAATTATTGAAACATTTATTACATGTTTCTTGCTTGATATTGTTTATGCTGGTTGTAAATCTAATTTTTATACCTGATATTTGTCCTTATTGTATATAACTTTTTATTAGGCTTAGAATTTTCTTATTTAAACAAAAGGGGGAATTGCTGTGGGAATTCCTACCACCAGAAGTCCTTAAGTTACCCGCCCACTTGGGTGTGGCCTCTTACACTATATATGCTGATGTGAAGCACACATCCGACCTCTTTCCAGGCTGCTGTTGCCCATTCGAGCAGAGGATTGTGATCTGTGAGTCTACTCCTAAGTAAATAACCTTTTATTATACTCATTTCTGAGCTAGTGTGGGATTTCTTTTTTAGCATCCTTCTTCACTTATTTGCTGTCCAATGCAGAGTGATCAGCTTTGAAACCATATACATAATAAGAAGAAAAATGGAGTTAACAGGTTGTATTTATACATAATTGTGTGCCCATCACACATATACACTCATACACAAACACACACTAACATACACATATACCCACACTTAAACATGCACACAAACATATACACACAAGGATAATAAAGAAGAAGTTATTAATTTAAGAGTGAGGCAGACATGGAAGGCATTCTAGGGAGAACGACTGGAGAAGGGGTCTGGAGGGAAGTAAAGGATATGGGGAGTGCTGTAATTTTATGAAAATTAAAAACATGATTTAAAAAGTAAGTTAAAATGAAATATTATTGCATGAGGACCTTGGGGGGCTGAAGGGGGAGGGGAGAGGCAGGAAAGGGAGCAGAGAAAAATGTAGAGCTCAATAAAAATCAATAAAAATGAAATATTATTAATAAGACAAAACAACCAAATCAATAAGCAGCTAAAGACCAAAAATTGTAAAAGAAAAAATAGCAATGACTGACAAAGACTTTAAAAGGGTTCAGCATCCTAAAACATATGGAAATGTAAATTTAACTTACTTTGACATTCCATGTCACTCTAATCAAAATGGCAATTGAAAGATCAATGACAAAAAAAAATGCTAGTGTGGACAAGAGTAAAAGAACCATTATTCACCACCAATGGTTGTGCAAGCTGGTGCAATCACTTTGAAAATCATTGTGAAAAGTCCTTGAAAGGCAGGGATAAGAAGTAACCTATGACTCAGTTTGACACTCCTGGACATACAACTAAAGGAATTTTTTCCTAATGTCATACATTACATCCCTACCACGGTTTCCAGTGCCTCTGCTCCTCCCAGCCTGCCACCACCCACCTCCTGTATCCCCAGATTCACTTCTTTTCTGTTTCCCTTCAGAAAAAAAAAGCTAGCTTCCTGAGGATATCAAATGGCATAACAAGTTACCATAAAACTAGACACAAACCCTTATATCAAGGCTGGACTAGGCAGCCCAATATGAGGAAAAGTGTTCCAAGAGCAGGCAAAAGTGTCAGAGACAGCCCCCTCTTCCACTGTTAGGAGTCCCACAAGAACACCAAGCTATACAACCATACACACATACAGAGGACCAAGCATAGACCCATGCGTGCTTCGTGGTTGTCACTTCAGTCTCTGTGAACTCCTAAAAACACTGCTTAGTTGGTTCTATGGGCCATTTTCTCCTGGTGCCTTTGGCCACCTGGCTCCTACAATCCTTCTTCCCTCTCTTCCAGAGGGTTCCCCAAACTCCACCAAATAACTTTACAACTGACTACCAAGATACTTGTATTCTGTGGCCGGCCCAGAGAGAGGTCTACACTCTAAATCTCTGCAAGAAAAGCCATGCACCAGTGCAGGACACCATGTCTGCAAGGGAGCCAGGTGCTGCTTCACTTGAGCCCCTTGCTCCTCCCTGTCCATCTGACGCAGCAATGGGGAGAATTCATTCAGTCATATCCCTGTGGGGCAGATTAGAGATGAGGACATGGATGGAAGAGTTTCAGTTGCCTTTTCAGAATAGCCGTTGCCCATAGCTCTGCTGGATTCTCTGGCATGAGCTCCAGTAAGGTGCTCTGCGGACAGAGCAGCTCAAAGAGCCAGGATTCATTTTTCAGAGCTCCAAAGGACACGCATGTGAGAGCATGCTTTAGACGCTCTCCTCTGCACTGTGTCCCAGACATGGCCATCTTTCCTTTGTCCCTCCCTTGAGTGTCCCATGTCTCTCTGTGCCTTACCTTTCTCAGGAGGACAGCAGTCCAGCAGGATGAGGACCTGCCCATGTGACATCAGATTACATTAGTCTGCTCTCTGAAGACAGCACCTCTTAGTACAGGTGCTTTCTAGAGTTCTGGGGGATAGAACCTCAACACTCAAATTTCTGAGAGAAGCATGTTGTCCCACAAGAAATGTCCTTCGTTTCAGGTCCAGTCTCCAACACAAGCTACAGAAAACCCAGAAACTGTGATCTGATGATACTTTAGCAAAATACAGCAACTTTCCATACTATTCCAAGCTGGTCCTCCATGGTAGAAAACCCCGTGTGATATGTAAATCACAACTCAACTTAAATAGCCAATGCCTATATTCACAGGCGTTAGTACTGAAAAAAGGATCTTTTTACTAATTATAACCACATACACAATTATTTAACTTCAAATCTTTGTAAAATTGTGTTTTTTGCCTAAAGCTCTGCCTGGTTCATGCCAGTGCCAGAAGCTCAAATTTCTTTGTAATGAAACATCAGTCATTCGTTGACCTCAGACCTTTGACCAATGGGTGTTTCCTTGAGCAAACCACACCAAGTCCTAGTTCACCCCACTCCCCATGAATTTAGCTGCCTTTAACCATTCTGCTCTGTAAAGCCTGACCTCCAGACAGAAAGAATGAGGAAAGTTGTGGATGCAGAATGTGGTGAGATCTCAGGTAGGAGGAATACCTGGGGAGGAGGCAATTCAGCCTCTCAACTCCCTCTTCTCTCCCTTTCTTTTACTCAGCCTCTTCTCAAGGATTGCTATCGTTTCATGCAGGAGACTTCCTAAGTTCCACAAAGCCATTGTCCTTCAGGATTTCATAGGAAATGGGGTGAATAGCCAATTAAGGAGGGCAGGGGGAAAGAATGTTGTAGTTTTTAAATAACATTGCAGTTACGAGAAGGCCACACAGTGGCCGTGTTGACAGTTATGTAGAACTGCTTCTGCTCATCCACAAACAACCACTGGGTCTGTATCACGCGTTGAGGTGACACTGACTACACAATAAGTGATGGTTTGTTGTGTGCTAAAGATACAAGTTAGTAATAGAAGATAATTAAATAGATGAAAGATATAGAAGACAGAGTTTTCCATCTTGTACAAAAGAAGATAGCATTTTAAGAGGTTAAGTAATTCTGTCCTCAAAACAATTAAATTTTAATATAGCTAAGTGTCAGGAGCCATTTCAGGCTTCTCCTTTCTCACATCTCACAGGGCCTTGAGGTGGAAATCTTGAGACAAAAAAAAAACTTAAAGTTAACTGAGACGTTGTATACTGACCTTGGAGATTCAGGCTTCAGGTGGCACCACAGAGTGTCTTCTTTGTTTGCTGCTTATCACTAACAGCAGGTGCTCTAGCCACTGACCTTGCAACTGCCCAGCTTAGCTGCCTAGCTACCGAGCCCCTCCTTTCCTTCCCCTTTTTCCCCCTTCCTCAGTCCCCCCCTACCCGAGCTCCTCACTGAGGAGTATATAAGACATAAAACTTGCTTCAATAAACGGGATGCCTTGACAAGGAATACTGCTTGGCGTCCGTTTCTCCCCCCCACCCCATGTCTTTCAGATAGTGCCTCTTCAAGACCCTGAAATAACTTAGGACCTGCTGGGCCGGTCAGCTAAAAACGTAAATTTGAAATAATATTGAGTTAGTCTTTGATATGATTTTACTCAGACAACATGGAATTAAATTTTAAAATTCCTCCAACAAGGGATGTATATAATTCAAATAGTAATACAATATTTTTAAAGCATTTTTTGCAAGGAAGAAGTATTTATTTAGACCATCAGCAAAAGGGTGCTTTATTCAGGGAGTGAAACAGGAGGGCACAGGGTAGATAGAGAGCTGCTGCTCCTCCCTCCAAGCATCTACGACACTGTAACATTGAGGAAGGGCATTCTCAGCAGCCCCTTGGGAAGAGCAGGGAAACAGCCTCAGAGAAACGCCTTCTCTATCAGGGGTCATCAGAGGCACATGGAGGGTGAGGAGTGGGGAAGATTCTTCTGCATCCATGACAGGCTTTGAAAGGAAGAGGGGGTTCTCAGGAAGTAGAAGAAACAGATTTTCTTCATTTGCCCTGTTCCTGGTGACTCCTGAAGCCCTCACTTGTTCTTGGGTGGGCACTTCGGCTGGCAGGGTGTAGGAGGTTGCACAGGAGGGCATTTCTGCTGCCATGACTGAGGGGGGCATGGCTCAGGGCACTGTGGAGGAGGACAAGGCTCGGGGCACTGTGGAGGAGGACAAGGCTCTGGGCACTTTGGAGGTGGGCACACAGGAGGAGGCTGGCAGGGCTGCTTGCACTGCTGCTGTTGGTAAGACATCGTGCTGAAGGCTCAGGATCTGAAAGACATTACATAACAGTTCTCACAAGAGGTCCCCACAGAGAATGAAAAGAGGCTTACGGGCTACAGAGCCTTTGCTTCTCTTCCTGTGAGCCTGTGTGAGAATCTCCCCCTTTGTTCTAGGACATCCTGGGCTCCGTTTTCTACTTTAGCATTTTTTTCAGTAGCTTTAACCAACATTTTCTTTATCTCATATTATTTTTCCTAAGAATATATTTCTGCTCCACAGCACTGGCAATAATATTTATGTGAAGGGAATATCCTCATCACCTTGGCATTGTTGTAAGCAGTACCCATCTCATGCTAGCATATTCCAAGCAGAACGACTTGGCACCACAAAGAAACAGCTGTTGAAAGAACAGGTAGGTCTTTCTACTGCTTGTAACACAAGCCTTTGAAAGGGATTCCATGAAGGTGTGAATACAAGAAAAATACATGTTTTGTTTTGTTCTCATTTCAAACCAAAACTTTGATTATCTTGCTTTTTCATGTAGATATCGAATTATAACTCAAACAAACATAAAGCAAGCTAGCACATTACATGCTTGTCCTCCATTCCTAAAGTGTCATCTGCTGTCGCATTTAACCCATGATCAGTTTGGACCACCAAGACTACTGTGTTTACATTAAACTCATCATCACATGAGAATACCCCTAAGGCAGACCCATTCAAGAAGTCAAGAAATCAGACTCACCAGGTTCTCCGGAGTAGATCAGTGCTTGAGTCCCAAGGATACTGCACCCAAACACTGAGAGTCTCTTTATAGGACTGCCTGCCTCACCCAGTACCGAATGGGCCTGCCTATCATGGGCAGGTCCATGAATTTCCTAATAGAAATGCAAATCCATCCATAACTGGATGGATGGGACTCTGCAAAGTAGGGTGCATCCCCTGCTTGGCTAATGAGTCTTCTGTGAATCAGACCTTCCTTTCCTCCTGGTTCCAGTCATTGGGCAGCTGGAAAAGTTGGGGAATTCTCCAGCAGCTTCTTAGAGCTCTTTCTTGACTGAAGACCACACCCCTTTGTGTGCCACAATCATCCTTTATCTTACAAGCATGTTTTTATATTATTTGTCCTTCTTTAGCTCATTGCTATTTTGCATAAATTCATTTCCATTTTAGGGTTGGGGGTAATTTTTGTTTGTTTGTTTGTTTTAAATTTCCTCAGACATTTACAAGTTTGTTAGAAGGAAGAAGAGAAGCAAAAGAAAGTTTATTCTGGCCCGAGCTCCCCTTTAACAAGCCCTTTGGTCAAGGTCTTCTAGTTGCCCTAAGTTTACATTTTTTTCTAGAAACATAGAGAAATAATACCTGTCTCTCAGAGTAAGTGCTAACAACATTGGGCCATCAGTGATCTTGTTCAGCATAAAATTTTCCCGCTCATCTTTCCTTGCCCCAGAGTATCTCAGATTTGACCTACATTCCCCTACTTTTGGCAGCAGTCATCTTCCCACTGAGAAGGGGGTTACTCTCCGTGGATACTTCTTTCTGGTCACAGAGTAGCATGAAGTCTCCAGTGCTGTTTTTCTCTGCTTCCCACAAGGATGTATGTTACAGCCTTTTAGTTAGTTAGTTAGTTAGTTAGTTAGTTAGTTAGTTAGTTAGAGTTAGCTAGTTAGAGTTAGCTAGTTAGAGTTAGCTAGCTAGCCAGTCAGCCAGTTTGATAGTTAGTGTTAGTTTGTTAGTGTTAGTTAGATAGTTAGTTAGTTAGTGTTTTTTTTTTTTTCAAGACAGGATTTCACTCTGTAAGTTCTAACTGCCCTGGAACTCCCTCTTTAGACCAGTGTGGCCTCAAACTCGCAGATATCCACCTGTCTCTGATTTCTAATGCTGGAATTAAAGGAGTGAGCCACCATCACCCAGCAGCGTTTTTATTTTTTATAAAACATACTCTCATTCATCATATTAAGGAAAAAGGGAGGCATGAACAAATATCCCAGCCATTCTTTCAAAATTTGTTTAGCAGACCTCACATGTGCAGTCCCCAGTGGTGCTTCCTAGGGTGCAGAACAAGAAGGCTCAGGCATCACATATAATTAATTGAAAGTAAGTTAGGAAAGGGCGATGAGGGCACTAAAAGTATGAAATCTGAGGCAGAGGGATATGAAACTTGGTCAGACTTACATGTTGAATTTTACTTACTAACTTTCCAGGTAGATTTACTAGCTTTGAAGACAATATTTCAAAATTCTTTCTGTAAACGTATTTTTTCTGTCTTTTCTGCAAGTTCTTCCCCCATTCTACCTCTCTACCATCTTCTCCTACATATTCCAAATCATACAGAGAGGACAGTAATACTGTTTTGTGTTAGACCACGTTAGCATTCACTGGTCACAGAAGACACTGTCAAAGCATTTTGCAGACTCTCCCCATTCCTGTCCCTTCACCTCTTCCCACAATCCCTAGGACTATGTAACTATGTAGTCAACATTCACAGTGACATTGCCAGAGTCACTTTGATCAAATGGTTAGAAACTTCAAAAGTCCCTGCAGAGTTAGAATCTGGGGTGTGAGGAGAGCATGAAAATCAAAGGGGTCTATGAACTGTGAGACAGGAAGGGGTCTAAGGGTAAGAGCAATAAAGAAATGAATGGGATCAAATGTAGTGTATTCATGAGTGGATAGGTCATAAGAAAACCTCTCACTTTGTACAATTAATATTTGCTACATCATAATACTGCCGGCAACAGAGTGAGAGTAGCTGTCATTTCTTTGCAAACTGGGGTGGTGAAGTTGAAGGACTTCCTTGCAGATCAGCTATAGCAGGGTTCTCCACCTATGGGTTGTGAATCCTTGGGGGACAAAATGACCCTTTCACAGGGATCACCTAAGACTATCTGAAAACACAGATGAATTGTGACAGTAGCAAAATTACAGTTATGAAGTAGCAATGAAAATAATTTTATAGCTGGGATTCACCACAACATGAGAAACTGTATTAAAGAGTCACAGCGTTAGGAAGGCTGAGAACCACTGAGCTATAGATGGAACTGTCACAGATGAAGAGTGCAGACTTTCTCCAGATTTGAACCTCCAAGGGCTGAGGCAGAAAACACAGCATACTTCTCGCTCTCGCACATGCTTCTCTCTACCATTGTGGACAAAATGTCGAATGAACTGTGTTTTATTACTGCTAAGGGTAAGAAGTTCCACACTCAAGCCCAGCACTTCTGCTTCCTCACTGCTGAAGGAATTTCATGAATCCCTGCTGCAACATGAGAAAGAGCAGAGAAGAGCAAAAGATTTCAATTTTTCTAATACATGACAGTTTCCCCAAATTTTACTACTATATATCAATATACTTTTTAACAAAATGGCTGCAACTCAAGATTATACAATAAATTATGAAATAAATGTAAAAAACGGAAATTGTAGCAAAATATTCCTGATATCTCTAGAGAAATGGTGGCTGCAGCTACCGCTGGATTTCTACCTTCTGCTCATTCCCCATCATCCTTTCATAATCTCGCCAAATCAGATAAACTGTATGAGATATATTGCAGAATTATTCCCATATCTATTATTTTTATTGCATTTATTTAGCCAGTTGTGTGGAGAGAGGCATATGCTAAGGTGTGGGTTTGGAAGTCAGAGGACAACTTACGGGATTCACTTCTTTGTTTCCTCTGTGTGGGTCCCAGGGATCAAACCCAAGTGGTGAGACCTGGAGGCAAGAACCTTGACAAGGGGCTGGAGAGGTGGCTCAGTGGTTAAGAGCATTGCCTGCTCTTCCAAAGGTCCTGAGTTCAATTCCCGGCAACCACATGGTGGCTCACAACCATCTGTAATGAGGTCTGGTGCCCTCTTCTGGCCTGCAGACATACACACAGAAAGAATAGTGTCTCCATAGCAAATAAATAAATAAATAAAAATTATTTAAAAAAAAAAAGAACCTTGACAAGCAGAGCCATCTTGCAGGCAGTATAGGTCCAACCACGCTCTGTGAGAAACCATTGCAATATAGAAACTCTCACAGAGTATGGCACAGATTCAAGGAAAACCATTCAAGGAAAACAGATTCAAGGTAAGCCATCTTTATAGATTCCTACTAAATCAAATTTTTTAAATATTTATTTTAAAATATCAAAACTCTAAATCAAACAAGAAAAAAGATAAAAGACTACTACTGTACATCAGAAATATTGAGCAGGCACAGTGCTAGAAGCAGGATTTTTGTACATGATGTTTTCTTCTTTCTTTTTTTTATAGAAAGCATTAAAGAGAAACTCAATTTCCACCCAACCATGACGCACGCTCTTTATTCATGACACTAAGAGGAAATACATTGTCAGGTAATGGAAACACCTGCCTGAATCAGAGAAGTCACAGTTCAGGGTGTGGTGGGGCTCCTCTACCAGAGGCCTTGAGAAGCTTAGACTTGAGGTGGTCCTTCCTTACAGAGGAGCAGTTTAACCACTTCCAGGAAGAAATGCTGCTGCATTTCATTCCGGGAAGAACAGTAAGATTAGCCAAGACAGGATAAAAGACAAGATGGTGATTCAAAGCCTTGATCTTGGAAGGAACATTTGTTCTTAATTCTTGGGTTAATTCTCGGTTACCTAGTATAATATTCTGCCTCCCACAGAGTGTTCCCAAATGTCTCCTTCCCACTTCTTCAACTTTCAAAGGAAAACATGTACACTGTGACCTGCTACCACCCTGCCCCATGTCAGTGTCACAAAAGCCATTAGGGATCACGAAGGGCATTGAGCCAAGAGGACTTAGGCTGGGGAGGAAGCGGTGTGTTTGTGCTTACATTAAGTGATACTTTAAAGGCATTAATTCATCTGAAAGTGTGAATGTGCACTTTTGTAAGAAGTATAGCATGTTTTCCACTGGCTGCTAGATAACACCAGGGAGCAGACAACAACATGGGCCACTTGGTACCCAAGAGATAGTAGCTACATGTCTACATGCCTGCTTGCTTTCCTCTGGCTGCAGTAGCTGCTACTGTCATCTGATGCTTCCCTGATTCTCCCATCACAGCTCAGTCTTCAGATGTAATCAGAGAAGAACTGTGGGGACCAACCCATCTATGTCACAGTGTCCACTTGAGATGAGCATACCCCAGCCTCCCATGTGTATTCTACGCCAGAAGGGTCACCTTAACAGCTAAAAAATACAGGGGAAATTCTTCAGAAATAGGGATGCTCTGGTCTCAGCAGTCTTCTCTTGGTAAACACT
Source organism: Neodon shergylaensis (assembly GCA_025134845.1). Taxonomy (NCBI): domain Eukaryota; kingdom Metazoa; phylum Chordata; class Mammalia; order Rodentia; family Cricetidae; genus Neodon; species Neodon shergylaensis. Next base: position 486,344 of record JABTXL010002703.1, read on the forward strand.
AATCCAGCTCATTCCCCAATGTTGCAATAGCACGATTTATTGCAGACAATTTCATCTGGCAAAGAGATTTTTTTTAAGTTTTACCTATCATAACCTGCATTTGAATTTCAAAACTGTGAAATAATGGATAACGCCAACTGAAAATCCTGAAAGTTTCGGAACTATTGTTTTGAAAGAAATTCCAATGGAAACTAAAAAGTGCATTGTGAAAATGTTCACAAAATGCTCATAGAAGAGTAATAGTAATAAAATTATTGGGGACTGAGGTCCACCTCCATAATATATCTCAAATCTTTCTAGCAGGATTTAATTCTCAAAAATTCAGAAATTTGACTGCCATAAAAGACCTTGTCCTGCCACACTCTCCCCGTGACGCTTCTCCTGTGCTTGCCAGACTCTGAGGCCACCCCACTTTCACAGGCACTGGACTGTGAACATATAGAAAGGAACTACTTGAAGTCCTGACTCTCGGACATGTTATAGAGGCATTACCTCGATACCCTAGACTGCAAGCATAAAGACAAGATTAAATATGCTCAAGACATGGGGAAATGGAAGTTCCATTTTATGTCCTCACCTCTGGTTTTAAAGGACGCATGAGTATAAGTAAACTCATGAGGTCTGACTTTGTTGAGAGTGATAGATTTCCTCTATCCCCACTGAGACTCTGGCCCCTCAAGGCAAAGTGTTCACATTTGTCTGTTCTTTAATACGAGTCTTCTCTCCACAGCTCCTCGTTGGCTACACAAGCAGACACAGATGTGCCACTCACTAGCAAAAGTCAACTCCAAATGGCAGACCTAATCCATCTGTAAATTCTGGAATAGAGTCTGGCAAATAGTGGACATTGAATAAATCTTTATCCGGTTAGCTCATGAGTGACTTCTCTTCTTTTCCTCAAACACAACACACATTATTCCACTTCAACATAACTGATTTGATGAGATCACCAAAACTCTTCCCTAGAATACACACTTCCAAAGGAAGAAGAGATGTGAGCAAGGTGAAACAAAGCCCCACCCTTAGCCGTTGTCCTTCAGTTGAGTTCTAAGCAAGGCAGAAGCATTGACTCACCCAGGCAACAGGACACCTGATGCCATCCCTTGCCAGGAACCAGAGAGTTTTTGGTGAGATCAGTATTATTCACAATGTCTTAATAATAAGTCTCTACAAACCATATCATTATCATTGAGTCTACAACTGGAACATAGCCTCTCAGACACACCAAGGAACTTCCCCTGGGAGAAAGCAATTCCTCATGTCCTTCTGGTATATTCATGACATAATTTCTTAAAGGAAGACTTCACTTCCACAACCTAATATTAAAATTTGACGTTATATGCCTAAATCTGGAACACATCCACAAGAATCTCCCGTTTCTGAACATATACCCCCTCCAAGTGTCTGTTGTCCATGACAATGAAAATATTGATACTCTTGAAGGCGCAGTGCATGGACTTCTCAAAGGAAAATATATTACAGACTGGATCTTCAGGATCAACCAACTGTCATCAAGCAAAAAGCCAAATTAGTGTTTTGAAGTCTTTGAGATGAATGTTGCAGGCAGACATCACAGATGTTCATTTGAATTCAGCTGACCTCCATCTAAAATGCTTTTTAGCTCACAAACATGATCCTAGACATTTACCCTGTGTTTAGACTAACATTTTTTTAAATTTTTATATATTTCCTATATTTTATCTGCATCCCTGTAAGTGCACCATGTGTGAAGTACCCGAGAAGGCTTAAAGAAAAAACCAAATCCTCTGGAACTGGAATTATAGGTGGCTATGAACCCTGGTCCTCTATAAGAGCAGCAACTGTTCTTCACCACTGAGCCATCTCTCCAGTTCTAAGACAAGCATATGATATACAGTTTCAAGGCGCACGCCTTTAATCCCAGCACTCGGGAGGCAGAGGCAGGCGGATCTCTGTGAGTTCGAGACCAGCCTGGTCTACAGAGCGAGTTCCAGGACAGGCTCCAAAGCCACAGAGAAACCCTGTCTCGAAAAACCAAAAAAAAAAAAAAATCTAAATAACAGGGTTGGTTTTATTCTATTGCATAGTTTCTGGATGGTGTGATACATTAAGGGCAGGGGTTCAGGTAGAGCAGAAACAGGTAAGTTTCAGCTGAAATTGTAAATTTGAGTTGTTCCCCATGCCTCTGGGGAGTGTGGAATATTTTGGTCTTGGGTGTTAACTGAGAAAGCGAAAATAAAACAAAGCCAATTTGCAACCTCCACCTACAGAATACTCCATCTCTAACTAAGTCAGGAGTTTCTTGGCCTTTTATTATCATCATTCCCAAAGGAATAAAGTCCTTTAATTACTTTAAGTAAAGTAAGTTTCCATTTGCCAGTTTCTGAACAAGGGAGATGAAGTTAAGCCCATTTTTTTTCTTTGTTGCTAAGGAGACTCTTGGTTGCCCAACATTTGTTAATAGAACTATTTGTTCGATGTACTGATAGATAGCAGTGGTTTTGCTTGTTTGTTTTTTGAGATAGTGTCTCACTGTGAAACCTTGGCTGATCTGGTCTACCACATCCCTTTCTATGCATATGGCCTCAGACCACAGCAGACATCTCCTAGAATAAGACACGTTCCCCTTAGAGAACAGCTTCGGAGTGAAAGGAGAATGTAGAGGAGCATCAAGGATGCAGCAGAAGACATGCAGACAGCAGTCATCACCCAGCATCCTCTATAGAAATGCTCAAAGGAAGTTAGTTCTGCTAAGTGGGGATGGTGCAAGCCCAACTAGATCAGGCCGATCTAGCTGTGGTTTATGACTTCACAAAACAGTCCATTTTTAGGGAGTGGAGGAAGCACTAAGTAAATGAAGTTCTTAGTAATAGTGCATTGTTCACCAGGGCACAGCCAAACTGAGGACTCCAAGTCCTCAGAACTGTCTGGGCCAGGTTGAAGAAGAGTGGCAGAGCTCTCTTTTGGAATTCAAGAATGAGTATTTATGAATGGTTAATCAGTATGTGCAAAGATTAGCAAGTGGAGCTTTCTCCTCCCTGATATTTATAACCTGAGACTATTCACCTACAGAAATCTACCAAGACTAGGTAATACCACACACACACACATACTATGGTATACTCAGCAAGCTGCTGAGGTTCCAGGGTGTGGTTTTAGTGGCAGTAGATCCCACCTGACTTTACTGAACATGTCTATAATGCCTGTACTTACTTCTTTCCCTTGCTGCCCCTACTCAGGATTCTAGGACTCAAACCACTTGGGATGTAGTGCACATTTTTTATTTTTGCTCTGAATGTAAGAATCCCTACACATTTTCTTGTGACAACCTCGGCCTTCCATAATTTCACCAACAATGAAGAGAAAGATTGTAGACTTTGACATTTAATCTGCACATGGCTATCAGATATGGGAGCCTGTGCTTAAAAGCGTAGGACTGACTGATTCCCAGGAACTCCCTTGGCATTAAGCATTTATACTCAGTGTGAAATTCCCCAACTATCCTAGGAATAAAAGTGACGAAAGGACAGGAATGCGTGAGAAAAGAAAGCACCGTCAACAATGGTGCTGAGAAAACTGGGCGTCCACATGCAGAAGATTGACATTACATCTGTATCTATCACCTTGCACAAAACCTGTCTCCAATTGGCTAAAAGACCTAGATGATAAAACCTGAAGCTCTGGAGACTACACAGGAATTGCCCAACATGATGCACAGGTGTAGGAAAGGGCTTTCTGAATAAGACATCATCTGCCCAAAAATCTAGGCCAGCGATTAAGTAGGACTTCATAAAACTAAAAAGCTTCTGCACAGCTGAAGAAACACTGGCCAGATGAAGAGCAAGCCCACAGAACTGGACAGAATTTTCCAGCTACACATCTGACAGTGGCTTAATATTCAGATAAAATAAATTTGATTCAGAATCAAGGCAGGATTTGAACAGAGAATTCTCAAAGGAAGAAGAAAATGGCTAAAGAAATATCTCAAAATGTCCATATACCTGTATATCTCTCTTTTTCTGACCACATGAGCCTTTAATTTGCTAAGCTATATGGCTAGGATTAAAGTTGTGGCTTTGATGACTGGATCCACCCCATGCCTTAGCTTTCTGAGAGTCTGTCTTTTTGGTGGAGGTACTGGCAGGAGCCATGTTTATTACCACACCTGTATGGAGTTTCAAGTCCTTGCTACTACCAAGAAGCATACTGTTGGTTATTCATCAACACCATTTAAATGTTTGGTCATGGGGTCTCTTTAAAGAGATGCAAGGTTATTGCAGCTAAAGCTAAGTCAGGAAGCTTCTCTTAAATGAGACACAATTGCCTCTAGCAAACAGAGCCCATCCCTCCCCTAAAAAATGCAGCTACTAAGATGTTGTGTTAAATTCTGATTTTTTTGTGTGTGTGTGTCTAGACTTCCTTTTCAAGCTCTTTCAGTTTTTATTTGGATGTAGTTGGCCCACGTTGGTATGCCATTTTGTAGGCAGAGGCTACTTGTTCATTTCCCACAGCCATTCAGTCCCAAAGAACCACACAAAGGCCTACATTAATTATAAACTGATTGGCCTATTAGCTCAAGCTAATGTAACTAATTCTTACATCTTAAATTAACCCATAATTCTTGTTTGTGTTAGCCACATGGCTTGGTACCCTTTATCAGTAAGACATTCTCATCTTGCATCATCTGTCTCTGAGTAATGATTGCAGACTGAGCCTTTCCTCTTCCCACAATTCTCCTATTCTGGTCATCCCACCTATACTTCCTGCCTGGCTACTGGCCAATCAGCATTTTATTAAACCAATACAAGCGAAAAATCTTTACAGGGTTCAAGACCATTGTCCCACAGCAACCCTTGACTAAGCTAATATGATCTCTAAGTACATTCTAAATATTTATCCTTATACCCACAGGTAAGTGTCATTCTTGGCTTTTATTAAGGAAAGTTCTCTTTGAACAGAGAAAATCACAGAAAACCCAGCAAATCAAAACATAAAGTTTGGAGCACGGTCTCAACTAATCCATTTACAACATAACTCCTGTGCTTCAGGCTCAGGGAGCATTGTGGAAGAGGGGGGCAGAGAAATTGTAAGAGCCAGAGGAGCAAAAAGTTGGCAGTGAAATTATGCTTCCTAGAAAAGTCCAAGAAACTACACCCATTGAAGTCTCACCACTATAGCGGCCTAACAGTGACCTGAGCAAGGACTATACCAATATTTTGCTTATATGAAAGAGTGAAATCTCAGGAGACCTTGGCCCTGAACAAAGAACTACAGATAGCAAAGGAATTCTAAGAGTGGGAGAAATAGTCTTCCTCGGGGAAGAGCATACCAATTGGTTATCTACACAGACAAGTAACATTCTACAGACTGAACAGGCTATATTATGTGTTTAGGATTATATATACATATGGACCGTGAACTTGAAAGATAGCAAAAGGAGTGCATGAGAGGAGTTGGAAGGAGGAAAGGGAAAGAGAAAATAAAGTAATCATATTAATTTCAAATATATAGAGAGAAATGAAAAAAGAATAGTCAAAGAAGCTTGTGTCATTTGAAAGAAAATAAATTTTTTAATTTTTTAATTAAATTTTGTTTTTTTAATTTTTAAATTAAATTTACTTTTTTCAATTTATTTTTGCTCAAAGGTTGTCTGAAACAAAGTATGTGGTCATAAATTCATTATCTACTTAGCATTCCCAGCCCAGAAGAGACAGGGTAATGGAAGGAACTTCTTACAATAAAGTAGCAAGACACAGCACACTCTCTGGAGTCAACAATCTTTTGGTTTGGGTAAAATACATTGAAATAAGTCAATATTTGATCCAGTGGCTGATGTAAGCCCCACAGTCTCCTCTGTGGTCTGGGTAATTCTCTCCCAGGTCTTCTATAGTCTTCTCCAGTTTGAAAACCAGTCTCTTTGCCAACTCATCTCAGGTCTCAGTCTTCTTAAGCTTCAAACAAACATTATTTAAAAACATCATCGAATGGGCAGATGCCATATCACATACTCATGAATGTCCCATTCCTTGCTTCCTACAACACAGACCATTGTGAACTATAGGCTATATTTGAAATTTCAAGATAACAGTTGTCACATTTCAATATAACTCTGAGTACTGCAAAACAAGAAACCCACTAAAACTTAACAGTTATCAAGTTAACACTCTCAGTTGAATAGATGGGGAGAGTGAGTAGGGGAGCAGGAGGGAAATAGGAGGAGGGGAGGAAGTGGAAATTTTGAATGGTGTTATTTATAAAGCATTAAAAATATAAATATGAATAGACTAAAGTATGATATGCTCTATTATGAAGCCAATGCTCCCTTTCTTGATAGATAAGTAAGAAGCCAAGGTTCGGCCTTAGCAGGTGCCTCTTTGGCTGATCTTGTTATCACTCAAGACAAAATCTATAATGTTTGAGTGTCTTAGAGTTATTAAATAAAAGAAAAACCAGATAAATGACAAGCAATTGAAATGTGGGGTTCAAAATTGGTTCTTGGAACAGAAAGAAGATGTTAGAGAAATATGAATATATCCAAATAAAACCTGCAGTTTAGCTAACATTAATGCATTTGTAAAACTATTGGTTTCGACATAAGTGCTATAATTACACAAAATGTTAATATATGGGGAAGCCAGGCCTCCTTTGTTTGTCAAAGCTAATAAGAACGTCAGGAAAATTTTTTTTAAAACTCAACAATTTTACCATTACCAAAACTCATAAACATAAAGTAAAACAAAAACAAAATAAGTACTGTTTTTTACACTCATAGCTTCAATAAAATGCTGGCAATCACATTTGGATTGGAATCTGAGAAAACTTTCTCCACCCACTGCTGGTGAGAGTTCACTTGGAGCAGTCTCTCTGGAAGGTGGTTTGGCAGTTTCTTCTCAAATGGCCTAAAGGAATGTGTGAGCCCCACAGGGTCCTCTGAGCGTGAATCCAGGACATTTGATGCATATATGTTTAAAAGCCAAAGATGATCATGTCAACACTTTCCTAATAGTGTGAATAAAGGGTGATATTCTCTTTTTGACTAATAGAATGTGGCGGCTTAGATTAATGCAGACAAATTGTAATAAATATATACAACTTTAATGAAAAATCAGACTCACAAAACCAAGGATCCCGCGGAGCACAGGAAACAGGAAGAGAGAGTGCAGGCTTCTGTGCGCCCAATTTATAATAAACGCTCGCCTGAGGCAAGCCCGCCCCCATGGGCTAGCTTAACCCTACATCTCCCCCTTTTGTCTAAATAAGACAGAACTAAACAAAATACAACTATAAACAATAATAACAAATAATAAATATAACAAACAATATTGAGAACAAAATTTTTGCCAGACATCTTATCTCAAGGAGTCTAAATAATGTAGAGAGTAATTACAATTATATAATCTTCAACTCTGTCAAAGATCTGAGAAGGGAATAAATATTACTTAACAAATGAGAGATATCCAAAATGTGCCACAAATGACAGAGACAACTGACTACCTGGGCAATCACCCAAAGTCTCGTTTGCAATGTTGAGTCAACCAACTTTGGCTAAGGCCTAACATAACTGACATACCATTATCAAATGCAAGGAACTTTCTTGGAATTATCCTACCCTGTCTTGGCAAGATAAGACAATCCTGTTTCATATCTTTGTCAGTAGTTGAGGTATGGGCTTTTCTTAACCCAAAGGCCAGTTCTGCCAAGAAGACAAGCTCCCAGTGGAGTGTCTTTGGTGCTCAACGTTCTCTCGGGAGTAGAGTGGCATTGCCAGGAGTATTTGTGTCTCGTTGGCACAGAATTCTAGGTTAGATTAAAGGCCATTTTCTACAGCTCTTTAAAGAGGCTGAAGATTATACTATCTATACTAAATATAATCTCTATGTATCTAGAAGACCTGATTAACCTAAAAATAAACATGACAAACATATAATTCTCAATACCTATCTAACTTGAAGACTAAGAGAATAAACAACTGTGCATATATGAAGACAATGATCTTCACCTGTAAACAATGTCATTACATATCAAATGTAAACAATGTTATTACATAAATAGTATCAGAGGTAGAAATGTGCATTGTGATATGGTAGATGTATCAATACAATATAAGCATACTCTTATACAAAAATAGAGGTAGGAACACTCACATTCAATATTCAATATATACCAATCATCCCATCAAACCAGTTAATCCCCCCTTTTTTTAATATATCCCTAATTCCATAAAACATCTCCCCATCCCCTCAACCCCAAACCAACCACTAAAAGATGTCCCTAACCCTGGGGGCAAACTCTGTTGGGAGAGGGGACGTCGTCCTCTAAGATTGCTTCAAGCTGACATGGGGGTGACGTTCTCCTTAGGGGCTCCTGTGAAAGCAAATGATGGTAAAATTCCCAAATTAACCTTAGACCTAAGAAAATTATAACTAGTCCCTGAGCGCTTTGAGAAGGTCCAGCCAGAGTGTTGTCAAAAATGTGCACCATTCGAAATTGTCTCGTGCAGTTGATACCAAAAAACAGGTCTAATATTAGCGCTTAAAAAAAATATTTATGACGTCATAAAAACCAGATTGAGTTGATGTTGTGGGGCCCCATCGTCATCCTGGAAACTTTAAAGATTACTGTAGGAAAATTTGTTGCTTGTTATGGGGAGTTTAAACATTAACAACAAGGACATATACTGACATATAAAAAAAAGACATAGATATGAGGAAAGGCAAAGAAAGTTTATCAAGTATATAATTATTCTTATTCTGTCCCATTTCATGGCTCCTGATCTGAGACAGAAACTCTGAGATATCTCTTATCAACAGGCTTGGAATTGAAGAGGGACTGAGCCATAGTCCAACTCCAAAATCAGCTCTACATATTTATAAAGAAGTGTTCAATAATATATATATATATACTTACAGAATGTATGGAATTTTATTGTTGATCCTTAGTGGGTCATAACTAGTTTCCATCCATCAGAAATTAAATATTCAGGGTCCCTTAAATTCTTTGAAGATCAGTATTTTCCTGTGGAGATAAGAAAAGAACCCTGCCCCCAACCTATCTGTAATCATTACCATCAATATGCTTGCCATCCTTGTGAATAAATTGTTATTTATCTTTTCCAAATGGCTTCTCTTCTTCATACTGAACTTTTATTAATTTTGACGGTATCCACAATTTTTTCTCACCTGTGGAGATAAGAGCAAAACCCCTTCCCCAACGCAGCACATCTCCTGGCTTCCATTGTGAGGTCAGCACATCCTTGAAATAAACTGGTTGATTTAGTCCAGTAGACTTTTCCATTATCCAATGTCTTTCTGCAGCCGTTGTTCCCTTCTCATTAGCATTAAGAAAATTCAAGGTTAACAAAGCATTATGTAACCTATTTCTCGTGCTGGCCTGTGTGCCGCGGCAACTGCGGGGGCAGCCCAGCGCCCGGGACCTGCTGTGGGCGCAGCGGGCTACCCGCTTGATTTCAAACGCTTCCTGAGCTCCGGTAGCTAATCTTGCTCGCAAAGGCTGGTAAAGATCGAGCTCGCGCCCCCCCCCCCCGTGCCGGGGCAGGGGCAAGTTTTCCCCACGTTGGGCTCCAAATGTGGAGGCTTAGATTAATGCAGACAAATTGTAATAAATATATACAACTTTAATGGAAAAATCAGACTCACAAAACCAAGGATCCAACGGAGCACAGGAAACAGGAAGAGAGAGCACAGGCTTCTGAGTGCCCAATTTATAAGTAAACGCTCGCCTGAGGAAAGCCCGCCCCCATGGGCTGGCTTAACCCTACAGTAGAACATTAAACCGGTAACAAGCCTCACCTTTTGAAAGAAAGCCACTTCAGCAAAAGAATTATAAAGTAATTGCTCATCTATAAACATTGTCAGGTGCCTAAGTGCTCACTGTGAATTGTTTTCTGTGTGTGAGCATCAGCTTGCTGAACTCCGCCACTCATGCTCATGATTCCGTAAGCTAAAGGAAGACTGTGCTGTTCTGGGATTAGTTATAAAGAGAAGGACTCAGGTCACATTAAAACTGACTATGTTTGATACATGGGTTCTGCCCCATATTTAATTTTTAATATAAAATAAGTCTCTAGTAGTAGATGGTTCCAATGTAAATTTTGATCTCGCCTTCTTGAATCCTGTGTTTTATAACTATAAATTTTTTTGTCACATATTTTATTGTGGATAGCAAAAGCCAAGAGAGTTGTGCTGGGCACTATTACAGGTTTTTGTCCAAATGATCTGATTCTGCCATTCTGTAGCCACAGCTTTACTTAGCCCTTCTGTCTGTCCCAGTGAGTTCAGCTACATCACCACCACAAGCAGTTCTTGTGCTAAACGACATTAACAGTACCACTTTCCATCTCCATCAGGGGGTAAAAACTGTTCTGTCTCTATTTCTAGTAGTTAAAAATTGAAATAAAATTAGAAAGTAATAGTTGCCAAGTGGCAATGTTAATGGTATACGTGCAGCCTAAGTAATTACTCTAAAGTAAATAAGGTGAGAATTTAAAGGGTCTCCCTCTTCAGTTTTTCCCAAAACAGAAAAGAGTCATAAGCCATTATAATACCTTTGCCACAAAATTCAGGTAAAGATGCAAGGCTTAGGCTGTTTCTCAGACTCTGTTAGCAACTTTAAAATTTCAGTTTCTAAACTCTTCAATAAGTGTGATCTTTGCTCCAACTTCACTTCAAGAACTGTTTCATTCACCTCTGGGAGAAGACAGCCATCTCACAGATGTAATGGAACTAACGCAGCCTTTTTAGGGGATTGCTTTCTTTGATTAACTCTAGACCTGGAGACTGTGGGATAATTTTTCCAGAAAAAATTCTCCCTGAAGATTCAGATAGATGGCTACATTCCCAAACACATCCATTGTTTAGCACTGGCATGACATTCTTTTTTTTTTTTTTTTTGGTTTTTCTTTTTTTTATTTTTTTTTATTGAAAAAAAAAATCCCTGCTTCCTCCCAGCCTCCCATTTCCCTCCCCCTCCTCCCGCCCCTCTCCCCCTCCCCCCACTCTTCTCCCCCTCCCTCTCCAGTCTGAAGAGCAGTCAGGGTTCCCTGCCCTGTGGAAACTCCAGGGTCTTCTCCCCTCCATCCAGGTATAGGAAGGTGAACATCCAAACTGGCTAGGCTCCCACAAAGCCAGAACATGAAGTAGGAACAAAACCCCATGCCATTGTCCTTGGCTTCTCATCAGCCCTCATTGTCCGCCATGTTCAGAGAGTCTGGTTTTATCCCATGCTTTTTCAGTCACAGTCCAGCTGGCCTTGGTTAGCTCCCAATAGATCAGCCCCACTGTCTCGGTGGATGGGCGCACCTCTCGTGGTCCTGACTTCCATGCTCATGTTTTCCCTCTTTTCTGCTCCTCATTGGGACTTTGGGAGCTTAGTCCGATGTTCCAGTGTGGGTCTCTGTCTCTATCTCCATCCATCGCTAGATGGTGATATGCAAGATATTCATCAGTATGGTTATAGGATAGGGTCATTTCAGGTTCCCGATCCTCAGCTGCCCAAGGAACTAACTGGGGACATTGCCCTGGGCACCTGGGCGCCACTCTAGGTTCATGTCTCTTACCAACCCTAAGGTGGTTCCCTTAATTAAGTTATGTGATTCCCTGCTCCTCTATCCAACCTTGTTTTATCCCCAATCATCCCGTTTCCCCAAGTTTCCCCCATCCTCCCCTTCTCACTTTTCTCTCCCCATCTCCCTTTACCCCCATCCCACCCCACCCCCAAGGTCCCAATTTTTTGCCCAGCAATCTTGTCTATTTCCCACAGCAGGGATAATAACTATATGTTTCTCTTTGGGTTCACCTTCTTATTTAGCTTCTTTAGGATCACAAATTATAGACTCAGTGACCTATATTTATGGCTAGAAACCAATTATGAATGAGTACATCCCATGATCCTCTTTTTGGGTCTGGGTTACCTCACTCAGGATACTGTTTTCTATTTCCATCCATTTACATGCAAAATTTGAGAAGTCATTGTTTTTTATGGCAGAGTAGTACTCTAATGTGTATATATTCCACACTTTCTTCATCCATTCTTCCATTGAAGGACATCTAGGTTGTTTCCAGGTTCTGGCCATCAAACCGAACACACTAATAGTAGGAGACTTCAACACTCCTCTCTCACCAATGGACAGGTCAATCAGACAGAAACCTAACAGAGAAACAAGAGAATTAATGGAGGTAATGAAGCAAATGGACTTAACAGACATCTATAGAACATTCCACCCAAATGGGAAAGAATATACCTTCTTCTCTGCAGCTCATGGAACCTTCTCTAAAATTGACCACATAGTCGGTAACAAAGCAAACATCCACAATTACAAAAAAATATTAGTAACCACCTGTGTCTTATCAGATCACCATGGATTAAAGTTAGAATTCAACAACAAGGCTACCCCCAGAAAGCCTACAAATTCATGGAAACTGAATAGTCAACTACTGAACCACACCTGGATTAAGGAAGAAATAAAGAAAGAAATTAAAGTCTTCCTGGAATTCAATGAAAATAAAGAAACAACATATTCAAACTTATGGGACACAATGAAAGCAGTCCTAAGAGGAAAGTTCATAGCATTAAGTGCCCACTTTAAAAAAAAACTATAAATTTTTAAAGATTTGTTTTTGTTTTTGTTTTTGTTTTGGTTTTGGTTTTTCGAGACAGGGTTTCTCTGTGGTTTTGGAGCCTGTCCTGGAACTAGCTCTTGCAGACCAGGCTGGTCTCGAACTCACAGAGATCCTCCTGCCTCTGCCTCCCGAGTGCTGGGATTAAAGGCGTGCGCCACATTTTTAATCTTTAAATATGTGAATGTGTGTGGTTATTTGCACAAGAGTTCTAGTGTCTGTGGAGGCCTGAGGCTTCTGAGCTGGCCTCTACAGTGATTAGTTATGAGTCACTTGACGTGGATACTAAGACTGAACTTGGGTCTTCTGCAAGAGCAATATGTGTTCTTAACCATCAAGTCATTTCTCCAGCCCCATGAATTATACATTTTTGAGTAGCTCTGAAATTATTATGTGGAGTCATAAAACTCAGCTGTGTAAGAGTTAGTGGTAGTTTTTGAAAAGCATCTCTTACTGGGTAGGGAAATGACTCGGTGGGTAGGACTGCTGCCTCAGCAAGCATAAGGACCTGCATTTGAGTTCTCAACAGCCATGTAAAAAGTCAGGCCCAGCCGGGCGGTGGTGGCGCATGCCTTTAATCCCAGCACTCGGGAGGCAGAGGCAGGCGGATCTCTGTGAGTTCGAGGCCAGCCTGGTCTACAAAGGGAGTTCCAGGACAGGCTCCAAAGCTACAGAGAAACCCTGTCTCGAAAAACCAAAAAAAAAAAAAAGTCAGACCCAGCAGAGTGTGCTTGTAACCTCAGTATTTGGAAGAAGAAAAGAGCAGCTTCTGGGAGTTCACTAACTACTAGCCAGCCAAACTACAAGAGGTCAGTGAGAGGCAGTAAACTGGAGACGGATAAAGACATCCAATAAAATACTCCACCATCCATAAGAGCACATGCCTGTGCACTCATGTGCGTACAACACACACACACCCACCACAGCAAACACAAAAATTTCAAAAATCAAGATGTCTATTGTAGAAACTGTAACATACAAATGAATTCCCAGTGAATCCGCCAGCACTGTATTTTATTCTTTTCATCGTAACACTGTTAATTTCCTGCCTCTCTCCTTTCCTTCCTTTGACCTTCATTCTTTCTTCCCTTCTGCTTTTCCTTTCTTGACTCCTATTTCCTAACCATCTGAAAACCCAAACACACATGCACAGTTGCACACACTAAATTATTGCAGAAAGAACTAAACAAACAAAAAACAGCAACAAAAAACCCTGTAAATATGTTCCAAGGGCTGATTTAAATGTGACCCAGTGAGAAAAATTATGCCATTAATTGAAATAGTAACATGATATAAATATATATGTATGTGTGGAAATGTCTTTGTGTGCATATATAATTACCTCTCAGTGTTGGTGGTACCTTTCTTGGGACGCCACAATCCACAGATATTCATCTCATATGAAATGGCATAGTATTAGAGATCACATCTCTAGGTTACTTAATACCCAGTATAGTGTAAATGCTATATAAACAGCTATCATTGTCCTCAGAGAATATTGACAAGAAAAATATCTGTGTATATTCAGTACAGATGAATCCTTTTCTGAATACTTTTATCAGTTTGATTATTAATTCATAAATTCATATAAAACTCACTTTAGAAGAATATTGCTAATAAGTTTTTTCTCAAATATAATCCATATATCATTGCCATTTGAGGAGTGTGTGTGTGAGGGGGGGAGAAATAAAAATGTCTTAAAGATCATAGACAGCATAAGAACTGTGAGAATTTGGGGTCAGCAAACATCCAATATCCTCAATATCAATATTCATACCCCAACACACAGAGACTACCTACCACAGGATAGACCATTAAGAAACATTGTTGGATAAATTAGCTTTTTCCAATGTTTAAATGATTGTACTGAGCTGAACACATTTTTTTAGAAATCGGAGAGTGACTTTCCATGATTATCATGGCAAAGAGGTATAAAGTGAGTTTAAAGAATTGTTTGGTATAAGTAATACAAAAGACACCTTTCCCACTGAAGTACATTCCGTGGTGGAAAATTTTGATTCTAACAATTCAATAAGAAGCCATGGGACACCCTTCTGATAGAGATAATGCTAAGGCTAAAACAAACATAAAATGATGGAACTTAGCCAGGAACCATGTGCTTTATTGGAGAAGTGAAAGTGTAGATACCCTTAGCCACAGAAAAGAAAACACTGCCTGAGATCACAGAGACACATCAAGGCTGAGGTGATGATCCCCCTCTTCATTTCTTAACATGTGGTGTCATCTGCAGGAGTGAAGTTCTCTCTCTTCCAGGCAGGAACCCAAATCAGGATGAGAGAAGATGTGTCTGCCACCACACTGAAGAAGCGCGATATAATCCAAGTCTGGATGAGAGAAGATGTGTCCGCCACCATGGCTGAAGAAACACAGTAGAATTCGAAGAGCAAGCAGAGCCTCAGGATACTGTTGGCTTGTGGTCCCGATGTTACTTGCTCTTGAGTGGGCATTGCTGCTGGCATTGTGGAAGAGCGCATTGTACAAGTAGACAGGGAGCAGGCCGACATGGATCAGGGCACGTCAGAGAAGTGCCCAGCTCAGGTGAAGGACAGAGCTCCTGATGCCACTGTGGCGAGCATGGATCAAGACTTTGCAGATCAGGATAAGACTCTGGGCACCCTGGTGGAGGACAGGGCTCTGAACACCTCCCCAGTGGGCACCTGTAGTAACAGGGGCGGCTGGGCTGCGTCCCCAGCACCCGGCCGCCCACATGGCTAGCTTTGTACCCGAAATAATTACACAGAAACGGTATTCATTTACACACTGCCTGGCCCGTTATCTGTAGCCTCTTATTGGCTAGCTCTTACATATCGATCTAACCAATTTCTAGTATCCCTGTAACACCACGAGGTGCGCTTACCAGGGAGGATCTTAACCTGCGTCTGGCTGGAGTGGGAGCATCATGGCGACTCCTCGACTCAGCTTCTTTCTCCCCCAATCCTGTTCTGTTTACTCCACCCACCTAAGGGTTGGCCTATGAAATGGGCCTAGGCAGTTTCTTTATTAATTAACCAATGAAAGCAACAGATAAGATACAAGACCCACCTCCATCAGGCACCCTGGTGGAGGACAGGGCTCTGGACCCCTCACTGGTAGGCAAAGGTCAAAACACTCTAGTTGAAGGCGTTGTTCAGGATACGGCAGTGGTGAGCAGGGCTCTGAGCAATGTCGTTGAAGATGGAGCTCTGGACATCTTGGTGAAGGGCAGGACTCTGGATCCTGAGGTAGAAAGCAAGGTAGCAGGCAGGACTCAAGGCACTGTGGTGAAAGGCAATGCTCAGGACACTGTGGTGGTGGACATGGCTCAGGACACTGCATTGGTAGACAGGGCTCAGGACACTGTGGTGGTAGGCAGGGCTCAGAACACTGCAGTGCAAGACAGGGTTCTGAGCATCTTGGCAGAGAACAGAGCTCTGGATAGTGAGGTTGTGGACGAGGCTCAGAACACAAGAGTGGAAGACAAGATTCTGGGCACTTCAGTGGAGGACAGGGCCCTGGAAACCACAGAGGTTGGCAGGATTCAAGACAACATGGTGGAGGGCAGGGCTCAGGACACAGGAGTAGAGAACAGGACTCTGAACACCTCACTGGAAGGCGTGGAAGACAGGGCTTTGGAGACCTCGGTGATTGGCAGGACGGCTCTGAACACCTCTCTGGAGGGCAAGGCTCAGGTGACCTTGGTGGCTGAAAGGACTCAAAACACCGTGGTTGAGGACAGTGGTCAGGACAAAGAGGTGGACTGCAGGGCACTGGGGACTTTGGTGGTTGGGAAGGCTCAAGATACTGCAGTTAAGGACAGTGGTCAGGACACAGGGGTGGACTGCAGAGCACTGGGGACATTGGTGGTTGGGAAGGCTCAAGATACTGCAGTTGAGGACAGTGGTCAGGACAAAAGGGTGGAGAACCGGGCTCTAGGGACCTCGATGGTTTGCAGGAATCAAGACCATGTGATCGAGGGCAGTGATCAGTACATGGAGGTGGAGGGCAGGGCTCTGGGGACCTCAGTGGAGGGCTGGGCTCTGGGGACCTCTGTGGTTGGCAGGACTCCAGATGTTGTTGCTGAATATAGTGCTCAGAACACCAGGTTGAAGGACCCGGCTTTGGGCACCTCAGTGGAGGACAGGGCTCTGGGCACCTCAGTGGAGGACTGGGCTCTAGGGACCTCAGTGAAGAGCAGGGCTCTAGGAACCTCAGTGGAGGGCAGGGCTCTGGGCACCTCAGTGGAGGGCA
>JABTXL010002703.1:523605-552223 GCA_025134845.1 Neodon shergylaensis
GAAGCACAGTTGAAGAATGGTGTTTGGGTTACCTTGGTTACCTTGAGAGCAGATATGATTTAGGGCCATGAGAAAGCACAGTTGGTTAGTGGTGTGAGATGAATTTCAAAGAAAAGCTCTGCCCACCTGGCCCTGACCACAAGACTTGCTGAGAATAATCAATCGTCTGTAATCATTTTTCTATGTAAGCTTTTATGTCTGCCAACTTCCTTCTGTAATCTCTTAAAAATGATGCTTGAATTTTAGTAAAATTGCAGCAGATTCAAATCTCATTAGAGTTGTGTCTGTCTGTCATTCGCCGAATCCTGGGTTCTCCTAAGCCTTCACCCCTGTTCTCCCTCGGTCTTTGTTCTCCAAGAGAGTCAGTCCGCAGCACTGGAGCCTGACCTCTCTCATGGATGCCACAAGGAACAAGGATGCTCTTGGAATGGGTGTGGCACCTTATAATATTCTTCTGTGTGTTGAAATCCTGGAACTGTTGCTTCTACCAGAAATATTCAGTGAGCATGGAATTTAGAGGAGTTTTCCCAACCAAATGTTAGACTTGCCTCAGAAAATTACTAATAGATTGCAAAGTACTGCTTGGATTATCAATTACAACTGATAAATCAAAGGCAGGGAATGGGAATGATTTATGTATTGTTTAAACATTAAATTAGCCATAGGTTAAGGAAACAATCGTCAGCAAATACAAATACTGAAAAATTAATTACCCAATTTTACATGCCTTCAGATACATAGAAGTATTTATTGAATCTATTTTTACATGCAGTCCGTGTTGTATTAAGTGCCTTCACTCATAAACTGTGTATTTTTCTCATTGAATTTTCCAGTTATAATTTTATTTTCTCTGTATGTTTTATATAAAATAATATGATCTGTTTAGGGCAGAGGTTGTATCTTATTCATTCTTTTTAAAATATTTTTATTGTTTTTATTGCGCTATATTTTTTGTCCTCTCCCCTCTTTGATCCTCGGTGCCTGCTATATTTTGACATATAATACATATTAGCTCTAAGATCTGAAATGACTGTAGAAGGTCTGGCCACACAGATAGCAGTGGAAAACAGAAGCACATGGGCCTGAATGTCCCATTGAATCGGTAAGAACACCACAAAGCAGAATTCCTACAAAATTCTCAGGATAACAGATGAATACAATTCATGGCCCTGATTTTGAGATATCTCTGGCAAGAGACAAGATTTGCTTTCAGAAGATCACAGCAAGTGAGACTGACGTCTGTTCTTGCATGATGCCTATAGCTGCTGTGGTCTTTGGGGAGTTGAGATTGAAGGAACTGCATCATCAGACCATTGCCTGGGTGAGACAGTATCTTTTAAAAATTTGAAAATGGGAGTTGGGAATTAGCTCAGTGGTGGAGCACTTGCCTAGCAAGTGCAAGGCCCTGGGTTCAGTCCACAACTCCAAAAAAAAAATGGAAAATGGTTGTCTATGCATTACAAGGAGAAGACACCTAAGAACAAAGCACATGGCTTTGTAGATATCTCATGTTTCTACATATTAGACCTGCCAAAAACCACGCCTACTTGTCTGGCTATTGGAACTGCAGGTGGTGACACCTTGACCATCTGGATGCCCTATGATACCTATGACAATTTTTCTAATGTATGTGATTGCTGAATAAGCTTGCAAGCACTGTGTTTCTCACCAATGTGCGAATAACGGGAATTTCTAGAAATCTTTAGAAGGTACTGATGTTTCAGGATTTATTTAGATCATGTCACTCAATTTGGACATATGGGATATAAAGGAAATGAAGTCCTTCCCCATAATATCATCACCAGGGGGTACAGGAGGTGAGGACAAACACTGGTTATGGTGAGGGAGGTGTTTCATCATCTTCATGAACCCTAAGATGCAATCTTCCCATTTCCTGAACTTGATGTTCTGGTTCCCTTGCCCTTTGACTTTTCTCTTTCACCACCCTTGTGCATCCTCTGCTCACCGTGTCTGTGTGTCAGCCTGCTGTTGGCTCCGTATCAGTTCACATTTCTGAATTACCCACTCAACATCTCTACCTCAGTTATTATAGAAACTTATTGATATGAACACTATGCTCATATCAAAACCTGTCAGTCTCTTTACAAACCAAAAGCATGTCAAGACCAGTTATTGTGTCTCCAGAGTCTAAAATATCTCATCATCTGAAGGTGCCTATATTTATTAATTCTCATCAAATAGTACCAATAACATTTTACAGTGATATCAGATAACATTGACAATATCGATGCTATTAGAATAGAAATTTTCTAATCCATCTTCTAAAGCTTGAATGTTTTGTTCCAAGTTTATATTAGAAACTCAGCCCTAAGGGCAACCACTGACATGTGGAATCTTTAAGCAGTGATTCTGTGATGAGAGTTTTGTCCTTGTGAAGGAAGTAATGTCATCACAGTGGAATTTGTTTGGCTGTTTTAAAATCAGAGTTCTTAGCATGAGTTTTGATGAGTCCTTTAATACAACACAAGACAGAGTGAGACAGCCATTAATAGCCATGGGTCAATCCCTCCTTATTCAATTCCTCTTACAGTCTAAGTTATGAAATATCTTACTAACACCTGTGTTTTCCAATT
Source organism: Neodon shergylaensis (assembly GCA_025134845.1). NCBI lineage: Eukaryota > Metazoa > Chordata > Mammalia > Rodentia > Cricetidae > Neodon > Neodon shergylaensis. The sequence continues at coordinate 526,200 of JABTXL010002703.1, forward strand.
AACAGCTGCTTTTAAAATGACTTTAAAATAACCAAATGTACTATTTAATAAACAAAACTTGATACATGAAATCTGATCACAACTCAAAAGACAGTGGGAGAGTTCGGTGCCCTTAGCCTGGAGAGTTCAGGGGTGACTAGCCGGGGACTGCTGCACAAGAGAAGGGAGAGAGGTGTGATCGAGACCAAATGCGGGCACTTACACCACCACCTATGTCTCTAAAGAGATGATGACTTCCCAGCCTTCCCAACCTAAACCTTCCCGTGAGCATGCACACGTATGCACACGCACACGCACACACACATACATACACATATACACACACACATATACACACGCACACACACACTCATGGTCTGAAGAAGGGAAAGGAGAAAGAGAGTGGCCCCACTATTCAAAAATGACTTGACTCTGAACAACATAAAACCAACCTACAAAACCCCTTCAGTCCAGAGAGGTTAGCAGGTTAAGACTGACTCCTCCCATGTGTGTCTTACCTCTCCCTCAAGAAAATTTTCTTGCAACTCATGTCTTTTTTTATTTAAATTACTTTTGACCTGGGCATGGTGATGAATGGCAATCCTCCCAGACAAGGGGATCAGATGTAAGGTTATCTTTAGCTATACAACAAGCTTCAAACCTAATCTGGGTTATATGAGATCATGTCTCAAAAGCAAGTAAGAATTACTCTTGAGAAATTCTTTTTCCTTCCATAAATCTACTTGACCCAAGACAAAAGTCCCCTGGTCCCTCTGAGGACAAAGCATCCTTGAAAAGCGTGGTGAGAGTCAGCTCTACCTGGTAAGAGACCAAACAGACTTCTGCACTTGCTGCTGTAATATTTGTTTCCGTCTTTCTCAGGATGCCAAGTCTCGGTTGTTTTATTCTGTCGCTGTTTGGGTCTATGCTGTGTAAAATGGTGACTGTACATATCTCACCCTTTACCATTTGTCCTCCTCCCTTCCAGATGATTCATGCTGCAGCTCTCCTCACATAAATGATTAAATTTTAATTATGTGTTCTAGCCTAACATTGCATTGCTTGTCTTTCCAGTTTAGCCTGTTATGGTTCCTCTGACCACACAGGCTCCCAGCCAAGCCTCTGCCTAGGCCTGCCAAATCCAGTCTCTGCCCATCCTCTTCCAGCCTTCCCAGCTTTCAAAATGTAGCTGGAAAGATAATAGATGAAGCCAATGAATGAAGCCTTACATAGGGCCATGGGAACTCATTTCCCTCGCATCCCACTAAGGCTGCCCCTGTGTTTTAGGCATTTTTAGCATTTATAACAATCTGATTTAGATTATCATAGTTTTATAAAGTAGAAGTACCCTAATAGTTTCCAGTTAGTCATTGTTTGATGTTGCATCAGGGGCGGCGGGGTTGCGTCCCCTGCACCCTGCCGCCCGCATGGTTAGCTTTGTACCCGAAATAATTACACAGAAACGGTATTCATTTAAACACTGCCTGGCCCGTTATCTGTAGCCTCTTATTGGCTAGCTCTTACATATCGATCTAACCCATTTCTAGTATCCCTGTAACACCATGAGGTGCTCTTACCAGGGAGGATCTTAACCTGCGTCTGGCTGGAATGGGAGCATCATGGCGACTCCCTGACTCATCTTCCTTCTCCCCCAATCCTGTTCTGTTTACTCCGCCCACCTAAGGGTTGGCCTATCAAATGGGCCTAGGCAGTTTCTTTATTAGTTAACCAATGAAAGCAACAGATAAGATACAAGACCCACCTCCATCATTTCCCCTTTTTCTGTTTAAACAAAAAAGAAAGGCTTTAACTTTAACAGTAAAATTACATATAACAAAACAGTTATCAAGTAAGAATTACAGTTACAATATTTATATCTATTTTATCTCTTATCATAACTAAGGAAAACTATAACTATTATTAACCATTCTTCAATTCCATCAAAGACTCCAGAAGGATATAATAATACCTAAGTAAACAAGAAGTCCAAAACTCTAGAAATGACAGAGACATCTCGCTGCCTGGACAGTCACCCAAAGTTCCTCTGTACCGTTGGGGCATCCATCTTCGGCCTACAGGCCCACGGTATCCAGAGACATTTCCATGAAGCAGGAAATTTTAAAGGCAGTTCAGTCATTGTCTGCTGTGTCCTGCAGAATGTCTTGCAGACTCTTTCATGAGTCAGAAACCCTGAAAGACCATCTCACCTTTAGGCAAGTTCAGCAGTCCTCTTTCTGCGGGTTCTCTGTGTCCAGTTTATGTAACAGTCCAGGCAAGAGCAGTTTCTTACCCAAATGGTTATCAAACTCCATAAGGATCCTCTTCGATGCCCATCTTCCTCTCGAAGTAGCTGGTGCTGCCAGGAGCAGACGTGTCTCATTGTCATGAAAAGTCCTAAGTTATTAAAATATTTTAAATGCCATATTCTGCAGCCTTTGAGAGATATGAAGAATGCCTATCTTACTGAAATATATCTCTATATATCTAGAAAATCTAAGTGACATGACTACGAGCTTGACTATTATCCATTAACAACCTATATTTTCTAATTATACATTACATTTTAAAATGAACTACACAATCACAATACCTTAGTCAAGAACAGAAATACATATACATATAACAAAATTGACCTTAAAATCCATACCAATGCAAATTATTCATATCTATATTATATCCCCCTTTAAATGTAAAAGTATATTTATAAACAATATTTGGGAACATGGGCGCAGTTTTTTCTCTCCAAACTGCTTCCTGCTGAATGGGGGCGCTGTTAATCATATCTTTCATGGGGTAACCTGTGTGCCAGGTTCATCTCAGTTGGCAGTTGAGTGAAGTAAATTTTTTGAAGATGTTCACAGCAACCTTTCAGGAGGGCGAGGTCTATCATACCAAATTGGAATAGATGCAATCCAGAGGGTCATAGTCTCTGTGAAAACAAAAGGAGACCCTTTCCAAAGCATCATATCCTTAGACCCAAATTCTGAAGTCATAATACCCTCATGAAATTTATTTTGGTTTAGCTTGGCAGCCCATGTAATGAAATGTCTCTCTGTATTTAGGTCCTTCACAATCAAAAATTTTAAAGAAAACACAATAATACAAAGAATCCAGAATCTCTGTGAATTTTCCATTTTTATGTGGCTTATTTTTACTCTTATCAGTCTAGTTTATTCTGTCTCTTTAAAGACTTTATCCTTTTTTTTAAAGGCATTAACTTTATTCTCTATATTTTTTTTTCTCTCTCAAGCCTACATATATTCATCCAATATTGTGACCCATTTAGTGGTCTGTCTGAATTTGTTTTATTGTGAATCTGTAATTTTTTTAGTATCCAGGAGCATTTCTTAAAATGTTAAGCAATTCTTAAAAACTTAAGTTGCACCATGTACAAGTAATACGGTATTGCCTGTGTCCTGCCCAGTCTAAACCTTAACTGCGCTGTTATCACAGTAATTACGGTAGTTCCTGCCTGAGGTCAGCATAGTTCAGCATGGAGCAGCCGCTCCTGCCTCAGAGCCTTTTGGTGCCCCTGAGTTGAGCACAGTTCCAGGCACACAGCAAGTCCACATTGGCGCCAAGCAAGCCTTAGAGCTTTATTTCAAATGCTCTATTTAAAAGCTCTGTCTCCCGCCGGAGCCAGACAGAGATCGAAATGGTGGCAGAGCCCAGAAAGCCGGCATTTTAAAACAGCCAGTTTTTTCTTGTTGCCGAGTTAGGACAATTTCTTTGCGGCAAGCAACCCAGAAACAGCAAAAAGCTGTCTTAAATTTTTTCTTTATCCTTTTTAAGCCCTCTCAGGTTTTACGTGGAGTTCATTAGCACGTTGGGCGCCAATCTGTTGCATCAGGGGCGGCGGGGTTGCGTCCCCTGCACCCTGCCGCCCGCATGGTTAGCTTTGTACCCGAAATAATTACACAGAAATGGTATTCATTTAAACACTGCCTGGCCCGTTATCTGTAGCCTCTTACTGGCTAGCTCTTACATATCGATCTAACCCATTTCTAGTATCCCTGTAACACCATGAGGTGCTCTTACCAGGGAGGATCTTAACCTGCGTCTGGCTGGAATGGGAGCATCATGGCGACTCCCTGACTCATCTTCCTTCTCCCCCAATCCTGTTCTGTTTACTCCGCCCACCTAAGGGTTGGCCTATCAAATGGGCCTAGGCAGTTTCTTTATTAGTTAACCAATGAAAGCAACAGATAAGATACAAGACCCACCTCCATCAGTTTGATCCTTGTTAGGTATAGTAATAAATGATTTTACTTTAATTGTCTCATCTAAAAAAAAATTAAAATTTAAAAATTTTAAAGAATGATATAAGCATATTAATTTCATTATTTAAAAAGTGAAACATAAAAAAAGTGAAAAATACAGAGCAAGGCCAGTTTGGGCCCCCTCTCCACTATCGCTTAGTGTCTTAGCTGGGGTCATCCTTGTGGATTCCTGGGAATTTCCCTGGTGTCATGTTTCTTGCTAGGCCATTATGGCTCCCTCAACCAAGACATCTCTTTCCTTGCCAAAAGATCTAAATGAGAACAAAATGAATAGTGACTGAACCTATGTAGGACCTAGTAAGGACGACATAGATTCTAATAATGAGCAGTTCTTATTTAATAATGAAGTTTAAATCAGAAGGGCATAACTCGTGGGAGCACCACATTCAGGTGTGAGTACAGCGGCAGATGTAACCAGGAGTCACCCATTTAAAATATAAAGTCTGAATGTTAGCTCATCAGAGAAACTAGAACTGCAATCGACTAATTTAGCTACAGCTGATTTTAAACTGCAGTGTATGGTGGGATTTGGTTTGGCTTCTGAGCAATATTAAAGTATTTTAGAAACAGGACAATCAAACGGTGGATAGCTTTTCTTCAGTGCGTCAGCGTGTTTGTCAGTCAGAGGGCCAAAGTACCTGACAGCTCTATCAACTTTTAATTTCAGTTTAATTTGTTAACAGAATTTAATTAACCTGACTTGTTAGAGACCCCAATCATTCCTCCAAAGACCCTTGGAGAAAATAAGTTTAAATTTCTGAAATTTGACTTAAGTTACTATTTTTTTTTTTACATTAGCTGCATGAACTTGCAATTCACACAAAGCAGCACACCTACTCCCAGTCTCCTTCAGGGCTTGACACCCTCCTGTCTATCTTCTGACTTAAATTTCCACAGGCAATGAGTTTCCCAGAGTGTCAGCAAGTGAACAGCATCCTTGTCTGGCCCTTTTCTGGGTAGTCCTGCGACTGCCTGAACTACGGTGTGTCTGACTATGTACAAACACCAAAATACAAAAATAGAGTCACTAGCTGCTATGGCGACGTATAAATTGATAGGCTGCATGTAATCCTTGGGGATTCCTGGGCTACAGGGCCACAACACATGAAGTAACTGACAGACATCCACTGCCCTGTGAGGCAAGAGAACCTGGGTTTTATCTTCCATCTGCAATTAAGAATCTCTGACTAATAAAACTGTGCTGAACTCAGAGCTGTCATGTAGACACCCTGGTCTACTTCCCAGCTGCCTCACTAGGCTTCCTCTAATGACCATTTGTGTCCACCAAGTCTGCAGTGGAACCACGCTTTTGGTCTACACTCGAAGGTGTTACTTTTACTGATTAGAATGCAAGACATCACCCACCATTACCATCTTCCACGTGTGTTCTCCCACTCAAAGTCCTTGCCTCTTCTGGCACAATCATGATCCTTGGCTCACCACCCCAGAGGTGAGTTAGGAAAGGACTCTGTACCCGTTTCTCCCAGGCAGACCTTCCTATGACAGAAACCCTACTAGTCTTGAAGTACCTGCCATACTGGAGATTTCCACACAAGGAGAGCTGAACAAGCCATTTCAGAATCTAGAGTAGGCACGGAACATGAAATGGGAAAACCCCTAGGCTTTTGGAAAGCTTGGTTTTGACTACACTTTGAATCATCATCGAGATACAAGATTAAGGTCCTTGTTTTACTTTAATCTTCTAAAGCAGGAAGCTGAAGGAAAGACAACGATTGTGGTATCACTCCAGCTAGGAAGAGTTTCCTTTACTCTTAGGCTAGCTCCTACCCAGTCAGAAGAAGGTAGGTGACTGAATAGAGAATTCCGTCCTAGGGTGGACAGATGGTTCAATGGGTAAAAGCACTTGCTACCAAACCTAATGACCTGAGCCTGGGTTCTGCCCCTGATACAACCAAGATGGAAGGAAAAACGAACTACCAAAAATTCTCTCTCTCACTTTCTTTTTCTCTCTGTCTCTCTCCATTTCCCCTCTCTCCTGCTTCCACAACACACACACACACACACACACACACACACACACTCACACACATTCTAACTAGTTCTAGTAAACTAGCTAGTTCACTGAGAATTTGTACAATCTCCTTTCATCATATTCTCTTCTCTCCCCCCAACTCCTCCCAGATTCACCTCAGATCCCTACCCAACTTGGTGTCCCTTTTTGGTTTAAAACATCAAGTCCAATTTGTGTTGCCCATATGTTTCTTAGTTGTAGTTCTTCCAACAATGGCTACCCCCCACTCACAGATCTCTTGGGAGATTTAAGACGGTTTGTTCCTCATCCTGATAGAATGATTCAGGAAAGATGTACTTACTCTGCAGGCCAGAGGCAGGCAAAATTATACTTATCCTTTTAATTGTTACATTTAAATTTTTGCAAATGAACTCAGAAATCAACCCGTGAGAAGCCCCAGTGACCCAGATCCTTCAGAAGAGTGAAGGGTTGTGCATGTCTTCTGTCTATGATGAACGACTGATGTCCCCATACTCTATATAAAAGCCAAGGCAAACAAAGACTGATGTCCCCATACTCTATATAAAAGCCAAGGCAAGCGAAGACTGATGTTCCCATACTCTATATAAAAGCCAAGGCAAACAAAGACTTTCCTCAGATCTCATCATCCTCTTCACTTGCCGAAAACCCCAGGGACAGTGACACAGTCTGAGACTCTTCCATAACAGTAAGTGCTGGATCACTTGGAAGCTCACTCTGGATAATTAAAAACCAAGTTCCCAATGAGGAGCGGAAGGAGGGAGAACATGAGCAAGGAAGTCAGGACCACGAGGGGTGCACCCAACCACTGAGACAGTGTGACTGATCTATTGGGAGCTCACCAAGGCCAGCTGGACTGTGACGGAAGAAGCATGGGATAAAACCAGACTCTCTGAACATGGCGAACAATGGGGGCTGATGAGAAGCCAAGGACAATGGCCCAGGGTTTTGATCCTACTTCAAGTTCGGGCTTTGTGGGAGTCTAGACACCTTGGATGTTCACCTTCCTAGACATGGACAGAGGGGGGAGGGCCTTGGACTTTCCACAGGACAGGGAACCCTGACTGCTCTTTGGACTGGAGAGGGAGGGGGAGAGGAGCGGGGGGGGGAGGGAGAAGGGTGGGACGAGGGGGAGGGAAATGGGAGGCCGGGAGGAGGCAGAAACTTTTTTTTCTTTTCTTTTTCTCAATAAAAAAAAAACAAAAGCAAAAAAAAAATACACTTGACAAAAGACCTTTGGGGGGATTATGGAGCTTCCAGAAAGCCTGAAGAACAAAGCTTGTGGCTAAGAAGGAACACTGTCCATGACCACCCCACAGAACTGGCCCAGTAAAGAAGCTGCTGCCAGCATCCTTGCTCTGCTGCTATGGCGTCTTTGTCCAGGGCACACCTTTTCATCCACAGTCAGGGGCCAAAGAGAGCCACCACCCTGCCAGGAAAACATATTCTTCAGGAAGCTCCCAACTGCTCCTTTCTGAAAGAGAGACCCGAGTCAAGGGCTTTTTCCTAACTCTAGTGGCTACTTGTGGAGTTTCATTCTGGGTCTACTACGAGATACAGAAGTCTCTAAGATAGTCTTTGTGTAGTAAAATGTTCAAAGGAAACTGGAAAGAAAGGAAAAATGCCGAGATTCCCACGCGCATTGATTTTTAAAGCCAAGCAAGTTGAAGCAAAGCCGATTATTAGAAGGAGGGAGAGAAGGAAGAGGAAGAGCGATAACCATGGCAGGCAGTAGACTGCACTCTGGAGCCTGGAGTTCTAACTACACTTACTACCTGTGCCATGATTTAGACGGCTGGGATGTTGCTGTAAGTATTAGACCCAGGGAAGTCTTAGAATGTTCAGAGTAAATATCATGAAGTAAATAATTCTAATTCTCTCTCCCTCTCTCCTTCCTACCCTCTCTCCCTCCATTTCTCTTTCTTTCTCTCCCTTCCTCCCTCCCTCCTTTTCTTCCCTTCTCTTTGCTTCTCTTCTCGTCTTCCACTAAATTTTCTGTTTCACACATGCTACCCTCATTCCGGCTCCATCATTCTTTATCTGGACTGATTCTAAGAGACTAGGTTTGGTGGCATGCTACCTTTAATCTCAACACTTGAGAGACAGAGGTGAAGAGATCTGCATGAGTTCCAGGCCAACCTGATCTACATAGCAAGTTCCAACCCAACCAGGCCGACATAGTGAGAGACCCTATCTCAAAAAAACAAAGCTTGGGTTTTTTACATTGATTTTATTTTTTTTTCAGAATTTCATGCGAGTCCTATCTTCACATCATTTCCACTCTCCCTCTACCCAACCACCCTTCCCATGCCCCTATTCCTATTCAAATTCATAACCTCTTCTTCTTTTATTTAAGTGTGTGTATGTATGTGTATACTTGTGTGTGCAGGTGCTGAGTCCGTTTAGTGTTCTTCATGGGTATATGCCTTTTGGGCTGACTACTGGGATCAGATAACCTATCTGCTTCTCACAGCGGCTAGAATGATCTTTCAGGGATGTGAGGAATTATCCGACCTGATTTCCTTACTGAGTGGCTCTCTCATTAGCAAACATGGTGGCCTGTACTTCTAATTCTACCTCTCTAGAACTGAGGCATAAGAACTGAAATTTTAAGGTCAGCCTGTACTATTCTGTCCAAATTTATAAATGAACGTTTTTTTAAGAAAGCTTCCTGCTATGCTTGGAGAAATGATGCTGGTGTTTGCTGTCCTCACATAGACTCAACCCTGGATATGCTCATGATCTAACAGCTCCTGGGACATCTGAGATCCTCTGTAAATGTGCTGCATGGGTTTGCACAACAGAGTCAAGAAGAAGAGGAGATCCAGCATTGCCAAAGAACACAAGTTGGCAGTGTGGCCCTTGGCAAGCTATTCTACCTTCCTAGACTTTCACCCATGGGGGCAACTTCAAATTTCCCTCTTCCTGCAACTTCCCCCTTAGTATTCCCACTCCCTTTGTTTTCTAGAAGAAATTATTTGACACTAAAATTATTTAAGTGTTTGATGTAAATCACCAATTAAGTCAATTAAACCTGAGTCTATGAGCTAAATCCTCCTAATTGTAGAAATTATCTCAGTTGGGGTTCAAGAGCACAACAAAATCAGCAGGAAATGTGCATTGAGAGATTTACTGCAAAGGCATACTTCAAGGGACTTTGGGTGTGGGCTGAGCAAATCTGAAACCCGGAAGGCAAGAGAGCAGGAGGGCAGGCTGACGTGTGTGGCCAAAGCTGCCACCCAAACACAGAACTTCTCTGAGAAGCTTCCGTTCTGCTCTCAAAGCTTAACAACTAACTGGTCAGCGCAGCCCAACTCACATTATCCAGGATTTTCTCCCTTACTTCAAATCAACTTGCTACATACTTTAATATATATTTGCCTTCACAGAAACATGCAAATTAGTGTTTGAACAATGAGGGAAAATTGCCAGTGGACATAGTGAAAACATCTCAGGGTTACCTAGGTGTTTAATCTCTTTATGTGCTCATTCTTGCTAATTGTGTTTTCCAGGAATTTGTGCTTTCATCAGGGGTTAGGATTCATCATAGTGGAGCTGCTTGGAGCTGCCCATTATTCTTTCATGTACTAACATTATCTATCATTTATATTTTATCTCCAGTGTTAATATTTACGACAATTTCTCCATTGTATGGAAATACACAGACTGCAAGCCAAATAACGAGGTTTTTCCCCATTTTTCCTGACAGTTTCACACATTTACATAGTGAATTTCAGTCATTTTCACCCTGTCCATTTCCCACTGACACCCTCTTAGTAAGTCCCTGTCCTATGTTCACGCCTTCCTTTCATGTGAGGCCCACTGAAGCAAGGATGGGAGGGAAGCTTTTCAGTGGGAACAAGGATAACTTCTTTGTGTGGACAACACTGAAGACAGTACCTTCATCTGCCAAATTCTTAAGCAATGAGAATAATAATAGTTATCATTATTATAATTTAAAGTCTTGGAATTCATCTTGGTTAATCTTTCCTCCATACCCCCCACCAAGTCCTGAGAACTATCGTAAGAGTGCCACCTCCTCTCAGCACACCATTTCCAGTCAGTACTATCATAATAATGGAGCCTCCGTCTTTCACGCACCGAAGCAAACACAAGTTACCTCCCTTGTCTCCCTATTTCTACCTTGTTTCTCCACAATCCTTTGTCAGGGCAGTCTCATCATTCAAGCAGAATATAGTGTCCTGTCCTCCGTAAGTGAAGTGACCAAATACATTCAAATCCCTGCCCCTCAACCCAGACATGGAAAATGTGTGAGTATCCAGTTGATCTAAATATTATTTATTGAGCAAAATCCACTCCCTGCCAATACTTCATCAAATCACCCTTGTCATAAGTCAAAGAATATAATGGTGTTCATCTCTCCCTAGAATTGATACTCTGTTGTACTGACCTGAACGCCAGTCTTTCCGCCAACACCATGCTGCCTTAACTCCTGCCGCACTGGTTTCTGGTAAAATTCTCAGGAGTGAAAAACACAGCCTTTGCTAACGTATTTGGAGAATTTATCTTCCAAAGACAGTCTTCTAGAGTTGGTGGTACCCTCTAAAGGAAATCTTTATCAAACTAAGAAAAGCCCGTTTGGCCCACCACACACTGTGACTCATAAGACCTCCGTATTTCTCCTGGTAGGAAAGGTGAACATTTGAACATCAAGGTAGGGTATGGGGTGGAAGGACAACAGCCCTGATGAAAGAGAGTAAAAGCATCTGTTCCATGAAACCAGCTGGAAAAGTAGAAGAGCCTTGAGAAACTGAATGGATAATGTGAGGAAAGAAAATAGATGCAGACCTCAATATGTAATGAGAAGACTTAAAACACAGATAAAGAAACAGAATGCTAATGAAAACAGAAACTACAAGCAGAGCTCCTATCTCAGTGTGCATTGCTCTCCCTCTCCTCTGAGCAGGATCTCTGAAAGGTGGAGAGCGAGCAGAGAGAGCAAGTTTGCCCTATGATTCTCCTACAGAGGCCGACTGGTTTCTGCCGCCCAGGCCAGCTGAGCGTGTGCTTAGCAGAAACATTTCTAAGTCTTCTGCTTCTCTTTTCTCATTCTCAAATTTCACGGCACAGCATAAATCCAGGAAGGTGAATCCCATTACGCTGGGCATAGAAAGACAGGAGCATTCCATTGTTGACTCCACAAGCTTCGGTGCAGCAGAAGAATGCCTAACTAAAAGAGAACGAGGCACAAGGATGATGGACAAGTGGTGGTGGGAGGGGGTCTGAATCTGAAACCACTGGGCTGAGCTGACCTTTCTGGACCACACTTTCCATTTGAAAGATTGTATCTCGTACACACTAATTACAGTAAAATGTAATTTTAAGTGCATACTTCAAGGGCTCCCAACAAATGTTTAAACATTGTCATTAAATGTCTAATGTTCTTTTCGTAGTAAATATTTTAACATTGCTATCTGCCCACCAATCAGTCTTTATCATGTCAAACCCTCTGCATTCATGTAGCATGCAGATTTGATTTGAAGCTAACAGCCCATCACTTCAGACAGGAGGGATCTCCTCAACCAGAAAACAGCTCATCGGATAACTGGAAGTTTTCGCCTGAGCTCCTTTGCTTTTGGGGAGCACTGGCCATTTCCTGAGCTTTGGGCAGCACGATGCTTCTGAGCACAGGTATCACACTTGCTCTTAGCATGGAAATTTCTAGTTTGGTCACTGATGAAGGACTAGCATTTCTTAGGCTTTTTAGTAAAAGAACACAAGATGAGGAAACACAGCCCATGACTCCGAAAGGGGCTGCTGTGGCCCTCACACCACCAGGTGCCACCAGGCATAGGGAAAGCAGTAAATCCTTGTGTGTCCCTGACACCAAGGCAGGACTGGATGCTGGGTGTAGGCCGTTGAAGGCAATTATATTTCCTGGACTCTTAATTCCTTTTCCCACTTCATCTTGCACATGCCCCTGGCCTAGGAAGAACCAGTTAGAGTCACCTAAAGAGGCCATTTTAGAGAATAACAAAAAAATTTAAAAAAAAAAATACGGAGAACCTGCTTGGGTGACAGCAATAAAAGAATACATTTCCACAGTTCTTCCTTTAGTGATACTGGGTTACGTCAGGTTCTTCCGTAGCTCACACCATCCCCCAGCCCCTTGGATCAGCAGTTTGAGTTTGCTGGACGCACCAGTGACTGGTACTGCCTGGGGTCATTTCTCTGGGAATTCCAGGTGTGTCAGGTCATTTCTCTGGGAATTCCAGGTGTGTCAGGACACCAGGGCAGCGGGCAGAACCTCCCTTTCTTTCTCTGATGTTTTGACTTTCTCTCTCTTTTTTTAACCCTAAGTCTATCTCAAATTTTCTTTGTTTTTAATATAATAAAGCTTATTGCATTTTTTATTAGAAAATTGGTCTTTGTTAAAATTTGAGGTTAGATTCCTGAGGACTTAGAGTCTATATTATCTGCTCCTTAGCCTGCTTGCTACAGAATTCCCCAGAATATTCTACCAGGTAGCAGGAGGTGACATCCAGGATTCCACAAGCCTAGGGCTGCATGAGGGAATGAACCCCAAAGATGAAAAAGACTTGATGGACCAAGAAAATCAGTGACCAAAGAGAAGGCAAGAAGGTTCTCATCGTCCCGTTTGGATGCCCAGGATATGAAGTGAGGTCTTTTATGTCAACAGTCCTAAAGAACGTAGGGGATGGTTATAGTGTAAGCTCGTGGACTGTAGTTAGAGCACAGTCGTATGATCCAGTGGAGGGGCTCAAGGCGGGTCTGGAGATCCGGCCGGCTCCTGGAGTATCCACACACTGTATCCCTGAAGGGAACTTCCTTTCACTCACCCTGCAAGCTGCCTAGCGTGTAGTATGCTAACAGCGCCTGCTGTGTGATCCCTCTACTCCACGGGTCACGCCTGCCTCTTTTTAAATCTTGAGCTTTCCTTGAGCCTGGGTGGGGTCTCTGCCGTCACTACCTCTGTTTGCACTCTCAGGATCTGAGCTCTTAATAGGGGTTCTCAGAGCTCTCCCGACAGACAATCCTACTCCCCTTGCGCACACCAGCGCTAAGGAAGTGGTATTCGACGCTTACTTTGTATAAAGTGTGATGGGGCAGATGCCTGCTCAGAATACGGAGAAGCCTTATAAGTCCAAGGGAAAGCTGCAATTCCACAAGTCCTACCCAGAAACTCCCTCCTTCTTATCTCTTCACAGCCACAAAACCTACCGAGTGAGCCAAGCACACGTGAGGAAAACACAGTGATCTTAAAGCCTTCTGCTCCATCCTTCACCCGTACACACAAAATCAGCTCAAGAGAAAAGTAAAGGCTGTGATCCGCCAAAGACATGTAGAGCAGGAGTTTCGGGTAGAGGGAGAGTTTGGCGGGTGTTTTCAAGAACTGGGGAGTCATAAAACAACGGCGGGGAAACCCCTTTGACTTCCTATCCACGACTACGCACAGGATAAAAGGATGTATCTCCTGACCAAAATGTCCAGTGTTTCCAGTTGCAGTTTCCTCTACCACATTGCCGCCCTGTGGTTATTTGAAATCACTACAAGAATACAGGAATAGGCCCTGTCTCCAAGGAGTTGGACAATTTTGAAGTTTCCAGAAGCGAATATGAAGGAGAGGGGAGAAATTTAAATAAGAGAAAAGTTTCTTTTTCCAGAGTCCTTTGCATCACAATTGCTCATTCTTTGGTGAAGGCAGCAAGATCTTCTGTTTCTACTTACTCTCTTAAAATCTCACAAACCGTAACAAAAATGCACCCCTTCTCTAGATCCTGAATTTATTCCAAGATGACTTAGCGCTATTTTTCTCTGAGTCTGACATATATATATATATATATATATATATATATATATATATATCCAAGAATGGTCATTGTAAAGTTTTTGCGGCCCAACAAACCTCTCCTCCAAAGCAACAATCCAAATCAGACCAAATCAAACTGAATTAGAAAAAGCCCAGGTTCGGGGCTGGAGAGATGGCTCAGTGGTTAAGAGCATTGCCTGCTCTTCCAAAGGTCCTGAGTTCAATTCCCAGCAACCAGATGGTGGCTCACAACCATCTGTGGTAAGGTCTGGTGCCCTCTTCTGGCCTGCAGGCATACACAACAGACAGAACGTTGTATATATAATAAATAAATAAATATTTTAAAAAGTAAAGAAAAGAAAAGAAAAATCCCAGGTTTAATGGATGCCAGTGCTCCCAGCCCCCTGGAAAGAAAGAACAGGAAACCATGGAGAAGGGGAAGGAGAATCGGAACGACCACATGTTCAGTCTCTGGGGGGCAGTTTAAATAGCCTGTGGGAGTGATCTTGCCCCTCTCTTGGGAGGGTTAACAGTTTGGCAGGCTTTCTCGGAGGTGGAGTTTGGACTGAGGCGACTCCCAAGGACTTGAGATGGAGCTTTCCACCCAAATATTCCAAAATAGGTACCAGGGGCTGGGGTGAAGCCCCACCCAAACATTCCAGACTCTTTGGATATTGGAGTGCCAGGGGGCTGGGGTGATACTTCCAATCAAACAGTCCTGTCTCTGCCTACTTACAGAGAATACAGGGAAGCCACAGACAGACAAGGCGGCCTGAGAGGAGGGAGAGAGCAGAAAATCCTCGAACTGAGCCTGGAAGAATTCAGGGGCAACGTGAGAGTGAGCTGGAGACCCTGCTCAAACCAGAGCGCCTCCTTCTCCCCTCTGCCCACCCGTCCTCAATGCCTGGGGTGCTGGCTCCCAGATCCACCTCTTTGAGAAGCACCTGGCCACACAAGAGAGCTGGGGAGTTGGGGCTGCAGGCTGGGTTGAACATAAAACAGGCCCTGCAAGTCCATGTAAGGCCGTGGCATGCAATTCTGGGACCAGAACTGTAGGCATGAAGCCCACTCTGGCAGGAGGGTGATCACTGCTGCAGCTCTCTGACTGTTTAGTCTCAGAAATGCTTTACACTACTAAAATTACTGAGGACCTCGAGGAGATTTTATTGTTGTGGGTTATAGCTATTGATGTTTCTTCCATTAACATTTCAAACTAGGAAAGTCTGATCACATTAGACACTTGCAGACAGAGCATAAGCTGCCAGTCGTGGTGTCGAGTGGCAGAGTTTAAATGGGCTTAAGGTGGTTAAGCAGCCCCACCCATCCAATAGTCCGACGGCAGGGGTGCCTCTAGCACCACCATCTGGCGACTGGTGGTATGGCACAATCAGATCCCTTTGAGTTGTAAGGAGCACACATAACAAGATTAGCGTTACTAACTCAAATAGGAAAGATTGGGTACGTTTCCTTCCGGACCACTGCCCAAGGGAGCTTTGAAGGAAAGGAGAAGGCAAAGTATTCATCCCTGGAGAACAAAAACCTGAATGAACTTATGGTTCTAGACCAATATAGAAAATCCTAAAACAATACGGAATCGCCTCTGCCACATCCCTGCAGAGTATGGTTCTTTTTTTCTCCATGACCCATGCATCCCTGGCCATCACCCAAAATGATCAAACTTATATTTCTCTATATTTCCGCTCTACCAAAACATCAGTAACTACCTTCTACACTATGTTAGGCTTGGTGTCTCGTCCCAGGTATGTGTTCAGTGAATTTAAATGAACTTCACTTAATCTAAAGACCAGAGCTGACATGTTAATGGATGGTAATTTCATCATTTGTAGATACAATAAATCTAGACACTCACCAGGAAGTCCTTTTTATCATCAGAGAGCAGAACAAAGAGTACCTGCCTTTACCTGCCCTCTCTTTCCCCCCCTCCCACTTCTCTGGAGAAGTGATACGAGGTGGCTACATTTCAGTGTCCTTCCCAGAGCATTCTGTAACCTTTCTGTGGGTCTCCAAGCACACTAGAGCCCCTCACCCTGCCTGGGCACTGTGCTCTGACCCACAGGATAGCAACTGAAAAAAGTCTGGGCACTGTGCTCTGACCCACAGGATAGCAACTGGAAACAAAGAAACCAACGGGCTAGATCACAGCACAGTTCTCTCAGAATCTGGGCTGGAGCCTTGTGTAGCTTCTCTCTGCATCACTGCCCTACCTGGAGCCCATGCTCAAGCCTAGATAACAGAATACTGGAGGGTAGGGATGCTCGCTCGAACTCCTGATGTCTGAGCCTGACTTTCAGCTCAAAATGCACTCATTAACCTCCCACAAAACAGCTCAGGTTTTAGAGTAAATGAGGAAACTTGTCAGTACATTTGGGTGAGGAGGCAAAATTTCCGCATAATTAAGTCAAAAGACAGCATTTGAGTGTGTGTGTGTGTGTGTGTAACCACATAAAATCATGCAGTTATAGTTTCCTCCACTCAAAGACTTTGAAAGACTGGTTGGCTCTCAACTGAATCGGTTGAGGCAGAAGGTTTGCAAGCAGGAGGCACTGCAAAGATGGGAAGAAGCCACTTCTGCCCACACAGCCCATTTCAGCTCTCTGGGACACAAGATCACATCTCCACAGGGAACAGCACTAAGATGGGTAGTCTCACGCTTCCTCCCTTCAAACTCTGTTCCCCAGATGTACAATTGCAGGCATCATTGTCTGCTGGTACACAGTTGACTTGTTCTCTGGCTCACTGCAATGTATGCATGATCTTCTAAGGAAGAAGAATCCATAACCAGAGCCAGGCTGTTGGCTAGAACTGAACTCTGGGGACACAGTGGCCTGTAAGTCATGGCCGCCACAGAACACGGTCTTAGCTTATAGATGAGGAAGTGAATGGGAGGAAGGGGCTTCTCCCATATGGAGTTCAAGAGTAAGATTCTCCACCATGTTGCCATGGCAGAGTGTTTACCTCCTACTTCTTTCCCAGATCCTACCTACCTCCCCACCCACCAAAATCCACACCTTTTCTTTCTCTCTCTCATTAGAAAACAGGGGAAAAGAAAATGAAGAAAGAAAAAAGAAGAGGACAGCACACACAGGGAAAAAAGATAAAATGCACGAAACACATATAAATGCAGAGTGACACTTGTCCACTTGCACAGAGATCCCCTAAAAACACAAAATCAGAAGCCATAATATGTATGTCCAAGACCAGTAAGGTAAGAAAAACACCCAGACAAAGCATTATGAGACAAAAGTCCTCCTAAAATGCCGCTGAGTTCATTTTGTGTTGATCATCTCCTGCTGGTTATGGGGCCTGCACTTAAGTGTAGTTTGTATATCCAGGAGACTACCTTGGAGAAAACCATTCTTCCTTTTTCTTCCTCTCTCTCTCTCTCTCTCTCTTTCTCTTTCCTCCCCCCCACCCCCCACCCAAGCAGGCAGTCATCGGTTGGTGATTGCTTCTGTGTGAGGGATGGCGGTGTTATCCAGTTTCCTTTCTAGGGCTGGGGCCTGTGTATGTCGCCACAGTCTCTGTGTACGTGTGTGTGTGTCCTATTGTACCTAGGAAGTCTTGTTTCCCTGTCGTCCCCACCCCACTGGCTCCTACAGTCTTTCCACCTCCTCTTTTGCATAGGCCTCTGAGCCCTGAGGAGAGGGATTTGATGGAGACATCCCATTTAGGACTGAGCATCCCAAGGTCTCTGACTCTCTGCATGTTGTACCCCCTAGTACCAGGATCACTAGTCAGTAGGGATGAAGACTCTAGGTGGGCACCTGCTTGACTTCTCTGTGTTCAATGAGTCATGTAGGTGTTGTCTTCAGCAAAAGGCCTTAACATGAGTTCATTGTTCTCGATTATCCATTGATTTAAATATGTTTCCAATTGAAACAGAATTGCAGCACTTTCTCCCCCCCTTTCCTAACTACCCTCCTTCAAACCCCTCACATGCCCTCCCACTCTCGAGTATAAACCTGCTGATGGCATCTATATGGTCCCAAGATTGACCACTCTGGACTGGACAATCAGTATGGGGAGAGGCTAATTCTCCCAACAGTCATTGCTTACCTGTAGTTTTCTTTCCAGGGGTGGAGTCCCATGAATTTCCCCTCTTCCATGGTACCATATCCATTGATATTGTTGCTGTGATGGTTTTGTTTATGCACTGCTTCACCACAGGCTTCCTGGCATTCTGGCTTTTACTTCCCACTCCCTCCTCTGTGGTGCCCCCCTGAGTTGTGATGTAGATGTATCGTATGGGGCTAGGCTCCCCACAATATGCATTGATTTGTGCATTGTGTCCAGTTGTGGTTTTCTCTGATGGTCTCCATTTGCTAAAAGGGGGTTCTCTTTACAAGGGGTGGTAGCTACATTACCTGTGGATTTAAGGAAAGATTTAGAATGCAATACTAAGGAATTGTGTTGGGCTTGCCAAGTGTGGTAGTATTTTCTAACGTCCATGATCTCAAAATCCCCTGGAAGCTGGTTAAGTTTCCTTGCTGGGTGGTCCTTAAGTCTGGCCAGATGGCAGTCGGTTACCACTGGCATGTAACACTTAGGGCACCTTTATGCGTATCTTGCCATGGTGGGAGCTGTCATGGCTCACAGGTGGTACAGCTGGATAAGACTAGAACTGCTTCCCTCCCTTGGCAGCTGGGGTAGTGTTTCTGAGACTGTAGAAGCCAGAGTGCAGGAAAGAGGCTGTCAGGTCAGCTCCAACTCCAAACCATCTCAACCGTTGTTGTCTTCAGCAATAGATGCCCCCTCAACCCCTAAGGGGCAACCAAGGGATGCATTGGTAATCCATATTGTTTTAGGAGTCACTTGGACTACCCTGACCAACCATTGCAAAAGTTTCTCATGCCTGGTACTGGGGTTTTATTAATATACAGTTCCTATGGGCAGCACTGTCAGTCAGGGTGGCTTAACTTCTTCTAAGGTAGGTGTGTGTGTGTGTGTGTAGTCTTATATGCATTGTGAATAAATTTAAGTAGATATAAAATAATATGATTCCTTGAGACTTTAACAAACAAGAACCTTAGCATTATTTTCCCCCTTCCTTCCTTCTCCCTTCCTCTTCCCCCATTGAAGACCCTTCCTTGTTACTTCATTTGCCACTTCATATCACCTATATTCAGCCATTCCCTTCCTAAGTTACACACACACACACACACACACACAGAGAGAGAGAGAGAGAGAGAGAGAGAGAGAGAGAGAGAGAGAGAGAATCCCCTTTGTAGGATGTTTTTAAATCGCTTCCATTTTTGCTGCTGCCCTCTGCAGGCTCGGTGAGGCAAGTGCTACCTTAACCGTATAATCAGAAGGCTCCTTACCTCCTATTGTAACACCAATGATTTAAAGAACCTGCATGTTAGCAGGGAGTGAAATGGGGATGCTGAGTATGTGGGAGCTGACAGGAGAAAGACAGGCCTTCGAGGTGCTAAAAGAGAGTCTGCAAGGTGATGCTGATGGTGAGGGTTGGGGAATTGAGAGGTAATTTCATCGGACAGCATTAGTTCACACTCAACACAGAACACCTGCTTCTCACGACAACTACACTGTACAGTTTCCTCCTGGCGGGTTTCATGTTAAATCTAGAGGTATGTGGAACATGGGTCCGTTTGATGACAGTTCTGAGGGCAGGTACCTGAAGAAGGCCAGACACGATGTCTGCACTTTAAGCTTTTTATTTGACCGTTACCAGTCCACATTTAGATGCGAGTTCTTGCTCTTCACGTTTTCCTCTTTTTTTTTTTTTTTTACTTTAATTTTGTTCACTTTGGAGACGGG
Organism: Neodon shergylaensis; assembly: GCA_025134845.1. NCBI lineage: Eukaryota > Metazoa > Chordata > Mammalia > Rodentia > Cricetidae > Neodon > Neodon shergylaensis. The sequence continues at coordinate 546,061 of JABTXL010002703.1, forward strand.
GAGATGGTTTGGGATCTGAGTTCAGATTCATGACGTCCATATGAAAAAACAGGCACATTGATGAGCACCCGTAATGCCATGCTAGAGGGAGGGATGGACAGAGGCAGGAAGACCTCTGGGGCTTGCTGGTCAGCTGGTGTAGCCCATTTCTGAGCTCCTGGTTTAAAGAGACCCCACGTCAAAAGTCAAGGTGGACCGTCTGCCAAGGAAGTTGTCTTTGTGTCAACTTCTAGCCTCCCCAGGCTCGCACGTGCACACACGCACACCCACACACTCATGAACATTTGTATGCGCCTCTTCGTGCTTCCCAGCTGGTCCCTGCTTCAGGCAGATGCAGAGTGCTAACCAGTTAAGGAAGGGAAGGCTGTATTGGTGCTCTCTGGATCAACACAACTGATAAGATGAATATATCTAAATGTATTAGAGAATTTATTAAACCAATGTAAATTAGAATAGTGCCAAATGTTGTCTCACACCTGAAGGACTGAGCACCTAGCATTGCCAGGTCCTTGCGGCCGGGTGCCTCACCTTAGGAGTAGTGACATGGTGGCTGTCTCGCATAGAAAGGCCAACAACCTGGCAGTTCCTAGATCTTTGAGGCTGAGTGCCTCAGCAGTCCCAACCTGGAGTTGAAAACCAGGAAGGTTTCTGGAGAGTCAGTACTAGAAGCCCAGAATTCCTGGTTTCTAATAGCGGGAGTTGGTAACAGCAAAAGGCCAAACCACAAGAGGGAGCCAAAGGCAACTAATTTTCCTTCTGTGGCCCCAGTCAGGGTGAGCCATCTGCATCAGTTAAGGCAAGCAAGGACAATTCTTCACTTACTGGTTGCTACTCAGGTAAGCCCCTATAAATACCGAAAACAAGTGACATAATTCCAACATATGATGGTATCAAGAAGACATTCTTACTCCAAAAGAGACGAAACAAGCCTATAGGAAGTAAGCAATTGTACCAAAGCAAAACCAAAGTCAGGAGAGAAAATCCAAACCTTGCAGCTCCAAAAACATCTGGAACCGGGGGTAGCAAAGTCCTCGAGTAATATTTAGGCTTTTAATCTCTGTAACTTAAATAGGATAATATAGATTTGCAACATTTGACCACTAATATTATTATCAAAGATGCTGCATTACATGATAAAGAAATAAAAGAAAGGAAATCACAGAGGTCTTCTTAACATATGCATGAGCATGTTCTGAACAAAAAGGGCAGGAACCTTCCTCTCGGTTACAGTCCTTATTTCTATAACTGGTCACTTGGTGGTTTTTGATTGTTTGTTTTGTTTTTGCTTTTTTTTTTTATAGCGACCTACCTCCACTACCCATTCTGTATTTTCTCTGCCCTCAGCCAGGACACCAGCAGGTCTTCATGCTTGACCTGAAGGGGTGATGCATGCCTTTATTTCTGAAAGGTCTGGGTCCTTTATCCTCCTGCTTGGGTTGGGTTGTTGCAAGTTCCCACTGACCTTAACCACAGGACACGGCAACACCAAGAGACTCCCTAAAAATCTCCTGCACTCTGGACATAATCTTCCTTATCTCCATTTTGGGAAAGCAGCCAAACTTCCCCCTGGTAATCTGGATCAATCACATATCTTAACAGCGTTCCTTCCTTCTTAGCCGACTGACTCAGGGGCATCAGAAGCCCAGAACACCAGGAGGAAGTCCTCACTTTCTGTAAAGTGCTGTGCTTGTTGCACCTCCTGGTAGAAGCGATCCCTCTTCTGGAACCAAAACTTCTAAGTCCATAGAACACAAGGTCACAGTAACAAGCAGCAAGTGACCCTGGTGATTCACTAGGGATAATAATGAATGGAGCCATTCCTATTTCCACCCCTTGAATCCTGCACCAGGGAATCTTAGTTTGAGAGAGATTGTACCATATGTTGGACAGTGGTTCAAAGCATATACTGCCTTGTCAAAAACTTTCTCCTGGGGCTGGAGAGATGGCTCAGAGGTTAAAGTGTTGGCTGCTCTTCTAGAGTTCCTGAGTATATTCCCAACAACCACATGGCTCATAACCATCTGTAATGAGATCTATTGCCCTCTCCTGGCCTGCAGGTGTACATGCAGGCCAAACACCGTATGCATAGTAAATAAATCAATCAATAAACAAATAATCCTATCCAGCCACCAGCCTATTGCCACCCAACTGCCTCCTTAGCTGTATATTAGCTACTTTCTGTTTCTGTAATAAAAGACCATAACAAAGGTAACATATGGAAGGAAGAGTTTGTTTTATCTTATGGTTCTGAGGGATAGCTGTCCATCAAGGCAAGGAGGCAAGGCAGCAGGAAGCTGAGACCATATCTCTAACAGCAAGCATGAACCCAAACAAAGAGGAGGTAGGACGATGCCAGAGACCAGTCTCAGCAGAGAAGTGGAGCTCGAGTCTGGGATGTCAGGAAGGTGAAGTGAGTACCCGATCATAGGGTTCTGATGCGAGCTGAAGGGCTAGCAGCTGCAGGTTCTTCTTCCCTGAGCTTCAAGCCTCAGTCTTTTATTGTAAATTTTACACAAGGAAAATGATTCTTTTCTCTTGTCAGAGGTTAATCATTACCTGGGCAAAGCAGTTCATAAGAAGTATAAAGAATCTTTGATTGGTGTCTAACCTCCAGAACTGTGAGAATAAATCTCCTGTTTCAGCTGTTAAAAAAAAAAAAGAATCTTTGAAATCAGAACATCATTATTCATTATGACATTTCCCCAGTTCCCAAGCCTCATGCCAGCCACTATATTCTTAATTCTTAGCTGAGTTAATCACAAACCAACTTCTGAGGCTTTCACCTCAGAGGCTAACTACTTGAGGTTTACAGAAGCATAGTTCAGTGGGTTTTACTCCATTGCCGTACCTTTTCCATTGTTGTTCCTCACAATTTGGATGTTGATTTATAAGGCCATAGGCAGTGAACCCTAACAGCCCTAGGTTCCACAGAAACTCTATGCATCATAGCCGAGTTCCTTTCTGTTTCAGTATAATTCTTTTGCCAAGTTTCATAATCAGGCAAAGAACAATTTCTGCATTTTTCCCAATTTTCCCAATTCTTTTATCAGTCAGGTTTTTTCCTGTAACCTGCTTTACAACTTCAATGTCTGCCTGCTCTATCAGATCAAAAGGACTCATATTATCATACAGAACATTTATATTTTTAGAAACCTGATGTGGGAGTGTCGTATATCAATCTGTTGATTTCATTGGTTAAGTAATAAAGGAACTGCTTGGCTCTCATAGGTTAAAACATAGGTGGGAGGAGTAAACAGAATAGCATGTCGGGAGGAAGAGGAAGTGAGCTCAGACTCGACAAGCTCTGCTCTCTGGGGCACATGCGATGAAGCTCCCCGGTAAGCGCACCTTGGGGTGCTTACACACATTATTAGAAATGGGCTAGTCCAGGTGCGAGAGTTAGCCGAGAAGAGGCTAGATATAATGGGCAAGCAGTATTTAAATGAATACAGTTTGTGTGTTGTTATTTCGGGCATAAGCTAGCCGAGCAGGCGGCCGGGGTGCTGGGGACGCAGCCCCCACCGCTCCTTATTTCAACAGAAACCACTGGTGTGGAAGGAGAAAAAGAACATGGAGAACAAGTACACTAATAGAATTGCTATAACCAGAATCATTTGTAACATTGCCAAATGCGTATGCAGACACCATAGAAGTGGTCCTTGGTGCATGTAGGTGTTTTCTCCTTGATCCTCAAGTAATGTGCTCATTTAGCTGCCACTGGGTTGCCTGGAGGAAACTGCTTCCTGCAGCTCAGGAACCGCACGGGGGAGGGGGGTTCGGGGATGGGGGGGCTATGCCTTGCTGTCTTCAGCACAGCAAGGTTATGAAATCTCAAAGTTCACCCTTAGTGGCATACATACGTACTTCCTCCAGCGAAACCACAGCTCCTGACCCCCTGAAGCAGCACCACAAACTGCAGAGCAAGTATCCAAATCTGAGAATCTGTGGAGGACATTTCTCATTCAAACCACCACAGGTTCTATCTTGAAAAATGTTATTCTACTATTCTATCAAGTTAGCTACTTCATAATTGAAGGAATCACAGAGAAAAACTGAGGCTTGGCATTTTTAAAAGCTGTGGGACTTTAAAGTTTTTTTATTTTATTTTTTTTATTGAAAAGAAAAAAAATTAAAAAAATTTCCAGCTCCTCCCAGCCTCCCATTTCCCTCCCCCTCCTCCCGCCCCTTTGCCCCTCCCCCCCACTTTTCTCCTCCTCCCTCTCCAGTCCGACAAGCAGTCAGGGTTCCCTGCCCCGTGGAAAATCCAAGGTCCTCCCCCCTCCATCCAGGTCTAGGAAGGTGAACATCCAAACTGGTTAGGCTCCCACAAAGCCAGAACATGAAGTAGGAACAAAACCCCGTGCCATTGTCCCTCCAAGAACACATTAGAAAAATTATCCATTATGATCAAGTAGGCTTCATCCCAGAGATGCAGGGCTGGTTCAACGAAAATCTATCAATGTAATCCATCATATAAATAAACTGAAAGAAAAAAACCATATGATCATTTCATTAGCTGCTGAAAAAGCATTTGACAAAATTCAACATCCCTTTATGATAAAAGTCTTGGAGAGATTAGGGATACAAGGATCATACCTAAATATAATAAAAGCTATTTACAGCAAACCGACAGCTAACATCAAATTAAACGGAGAGAAACTCAAAGCCATCCCACTAAAATCAGGAACACGACAAGGCTGTCCACTCTCTCCATACCTCTTCAATATAGTGCTTGAAGTTTTAGCAATAGCAATAAGACAACATAAGGGGATCAAGGGAATCCAAATTGGAAAGGAAGAAGTTAAACTTTCGTTATTTGCAGATGATATGATAGTGTACATAAGCGACCCCAAAAACTCCACCAAAGAACTCCTACAGCTGATAAACACCTTTAGTAATGTGGCAGGATACAAGATCAACTCCAAAAACTCAGTCGCCCTCTTATACACAAAGGATATGGAAGCAGAGAGGGAAATCAGAGAAGCTTCACCTTTCACAATAGCCACAAACAGCATAAAATATCTTGGGGTAACTCTAACCAAGGAAGTGAAAGATCTATTTGACAAGAACTTTAAGGCAGGGACTTTAAAGTTTTATATTGTGATATTAATGTAAGATCTGAGAGTGAAACAAGAAAGGAAAGGTTATGTTTCACCAGCGGTGTTTGTGTGCCAAGCTGGCAAGGGTCAATTGTACTGGTTAATTTTTCTCGACTTGACACAAGCTAGAGTTATCTGGGAATAGGCAGCCTCAGTTTAGGTATTTCCTCCGTAAGAATGGAGAATGCATCACCGGAAAACCCTGACAATGTAAATGGTCAAAATAGCAGGTAAAGAGGCAGGTATTTCATAAGAGACAACAAGAGAGTGTTGGTCACGACACAAGGCAAAGAACGGAAATAAAGATATGAGAAGTTAGATAACATGGCCCAGACTCCAGGAATCCACAGTCATGGTGACCTTCCACACAGGTTTTAACAGTCAAACAGTGCCCAGTTAAAGCCTGACTTGACAGATGTGAACATGTGGGTGCCTGGTGCATGCCTGTCTCATCCTGACCTATCCTTACTGCAGAAGAAGAAAAGCCATTAGTCACAGGTAGGAGCAGAGGATGGTTTTCTGTTGAGATGGTTTGACATGTGTTTCCAGATGCAAAGAGCTCCGCCTGGAAGCAGGCTGTCCAGAGGGAATCTGTTCCCCATGTTGAGGCCATGGAAGGTTTTCTTCGGGCCATTTAGGTCCTTCCTCTCACGATATTACAACCAGAGAGGCAGATAAGTAAAATGGCAGAGCTGATGGAAAATGTGTCCTGTACCTGGCCAGGAGCTTTGAAATGACATATGGATCACCAAAGATGGATCTTGGTTGTTCAAAGGATTTGGTGAGGATTATAAAGGTTATTGGCAAAGGCAGCTGAACTCCTGGAAAGGAACACGCGCATCTAATGAAAGGAGCTTATAGAATGATTGCCTTTGAGAACTGTAGAGAGCTTTTACCATAGTTAATCCCAGTAAATGTGTGTGTGTGTGTAGTGTGTGTGTGTGTGTGTGTGGTGTGTGTGTGGTGTGTGTGTGTGGTGTGTGTGTGTGGTGTGTGTGGTGTGTGTGTGTGTGTGTGGTGTGTGTGTGTGTGTGGTGTGTGTGTGTGTGTGTGGTGTGTGTGTG
>JABTXL010002703.1:552623-565791 GCA_025134845.1 Neodon shergylaensis
GTGTGTGTGTGTGTGTGTGATATTAACTAGTATTCCTACATTCCAGGATTGGGGTCATCAGATAACAGTTACCCCTCCCAACCAGTGTGGAGAGGACAGAAGGGAGAGTATAGCATCCTAGGAGAGCGAGCTGAGCAGAGGATGTCGGGTTGATGGAATAAAAGGACAAGAGAAGGAATGAAGAGCAGCCCAAAGGAGATGGATGCTGGAGCAGTGCCTGTTCTGAGAGCAGACCCAGAACCTCCAGCCTCAGAAAGAGGCCTAGGACAGAAGGCAGCTCTGTGCACCTAGATCAAGGGACTTCTGGCTCCCACAGCTGCTGAGGAGGAGGAGCAAGGCTAGAGGGCGTTTTTGTTCGCATCTGATGTCAGAGAGTTCTGTTGCCAATCCCCACGTAAACATGTGCCTTCTACTTCTACAGCAATGGAATAAGAGCAGGCATTGGCAGGAAGTTTTGTGAGGACCTCCCTCCTTGCCCCGCCCCCACCCTCACTGAGGCATCCATTTCTGATCTGTGCCTGTGTCTCCTCTGGAGTTTCAGTGAACATTCTTTCACTCAGTACCTGCTTCACTACCAAATTCGTTCCTTAACTCTTTCAGCCTGGGATTGTTATCCACATTTAAAAGAGAACTTCCATCCACCTCCCACAGCTAATGGGACAACACAGACCCACAGTCTCCTCAGCTGAAACCCTCCTGTCCCTAACCTACACAATGCTACACCACTGCCAACCTCTGGTCCCTCTCCTGAACTGGACACCGCATGGATCGTGTTCATCATGGGCCACAAGCTCCGGCTGCTCACCTGATCACAGAAAGGAGATGATCTGAGTCCCAGGAATTTCCTTGCCTGGAAGCTGCTGCCAGTGCTGTGAACATCATAGTTGTGCCAGAAAGACTGCAGGGATGGACATTTGTACAGGAAATAGCAGAGCTATGCTGGTCTCTGGAACTCCTGGGAACAAAACAACGGGAAATTTTAAATATGTGTGTGCTATTCCTTACAGATTCCCGTCAGCTACGGAAAAATGACCTGCCAGCAGCAGCCACACAAAGTTCCCCTCCATCCCCTCCCCATGTCCTGGAGTCCTGTCCTCCACCCCTGGCCAACAGAAGTGTGTCTCTCTGCAGCATCTCCCATGTCAACAGGAATGCCCACCAAAGCAGAAGTGAGACTGAAATCACTCTCCTCTTCCCGGATGTGTGGTGGCTGAATTCATCTCTCATCACAGATATCTCAGAAGAGGCATCTTCTCCCCAACTCTAACTAAACCCAGAACCTCCACAGTAAACCTGCCAGGGGCTCCCATCTTCCCCACAGACAATTCAGTACCTCTTCAAGATGGACATGCTTGTACTTCTGTAGGAACCCCCACTGCCATACATGAGACCATGACCCATTCCTCCATGGCTGTATCCTGTACCCACAATGACACTGGTCCCTAAAAACACCTACCACAGGAAGCTGGGAGTCCTGTGGAAAGAAAAACAACAAAACCTTATTACATTTTCTTCAGATTTCATATAGAAAAAGGGGGGTGGGCTCTCCTAAATGAGTTCCCAGTTCATTTGAGAAGTCATCCCTGCCATGTGCAACGGAGGAGCCAATGAAGCTCCAACTTCCCATCAGCCTCCCTCCTGAATTCTTCCCAGAAACTCTCTGTGCCTACAGTCCAATCCCCAACCATTGGACACACGGCTGGTTTCTGGTCCTTCCGTCAAAGGCACTCTCCTTGAGGAGTCTCAGCTATTCTTCTGGTATCATCTAAACTAACACATGCCCAGGGGTGGGGGTGGACAACTGGGAACTGGCAATGATGCAGGAAAGGGACTAATGGCTTAGCCAAGAAAGGAGCATCCAAAGGAATGAAGAGGAACCCTGGGGAGCCCTTCATTCTCTAAGTTCCATTGACCAGATCCCACAAAATACTCTCCTCTGCCTCATTCCCAGGGGAAAGTTAGACCTAAGGAGAGGACAGCTGCCTGTGATGAAGATACTGAGCAGGATGGAAACATTAGGGTCAGGACACCGAGAAACACAGAAAAAACAATATTTCCTTTGAATCGTATTCATTGTGCAATTTATCAGCTACCTACCAAACGAAAATAAAGATTCTAAATAGCATATGATCTTTGCTACATACAGCTATAAGATATTAATACTGCAATCAAAACTTCAAACATCACCCTCCATCTGATATTTGGGGGGTTCATTCTAGTATAAGGAATGACTATTGTAATGTAAACAATGCCAAAATAAACACAAGAAGTTTAAAACTGTCTCGTGGAAGCAGGAGTAATGCTTAGAAAACATCCCTAGATTTTGTTAAAATTTTGGGGGGATACAAATGTATGTCTAAGCCAGGGGGTAATCCCAGCAATTGAGGCGAGGGAGACGGGGGAGGCAGACAGTCCTCGGGTACACAGCAAGTCTGAGAATAACCTGGGCTACAGAACTATGTGAGATGTCTAAAAGATTAGTGGAGTGTGTGTGTGTGTGTGTGTGTGTGCATGTGTGCGTGTGTGGGTCTGTGTATGTATGTGTATGTACATGTCTGTGTGTCTGTGTGTGTGTGTTTCCTGCATTCAGGAAACATAAAACTTTATGAGCAAAACAAATACAGAGGCCATTAGAATTCTAGATGGTGAGTATTGGCAATGAATTTTTAACTGGGTGGTAGTCTGCATAATAAATACTTCTGAAAGATGTTCTATCCTAAGCCTGGACTTATGGACCTGTTAACTATATCTCAGTTAAGGATTCTGAGATGAGAATATTGAGTACATTTGACTACAAAAGTGGGATCTTGCAGCATTTGTTTTACAAAAAAACAGGCATATTTGAAGATGGCAGAATGTCCTTCTAAAGTCGGAAGGGTATTCTGCTGTGTGTGGTTATCACATTTGCCAAGTCCGCTCATCTAGCAGTACCCATGTAGTCTAGTTCCACTTCTTAGCTGTTTGACAGGGCTAGTGGCTGTTGTCCTAACGTGTGCTGCCATCTGGTGGCAACAGATCATCAGGAAAACAGAGCTTATGGGGCTGGAGAGATGGCTCAGCTGCTCAGAATGTGAGCTGCTCCTCCAGAGGGTCCAAGTTTGGTTCCCAGCACCTACATCAGATGGGAGAGGGATCTGAAGTGTGTGGCCTCTGCAAGTACCTTCATGTATGTGACATACATACACGCAGACATGTATACACATAAAGTAAAAATAAAAGTAAAAGTAAAACCTCCTCTCGTGTGTGTGTGTGTGTGTGTGTATGGACTTCATGATGTAATATATATATATATATATATATATATATATATATATATATATATAGAGAGAGAGAGAGAGAGAGAGAGAGAGAGAGAGAGAACTTATGAAGCAAAACCTGGTCAAGAAATTCGCAAGAACTAGCTTAAGTCAACTGAATACAGCTCCAGACTTCCCTGGTTTCTAATGTTACATCCCAGGAAAATCAATCTGTTTTTCATCTTCCTTCCATGCACAAAAGTTTCGCTTTCTGTGCTCTGATCTTGCAGCAAGCGCTCTCAGAATGCTGGATGACCTTCTCTCCGTGTCTGCTGCCTCTGTTAAGACGTGTGTTCCAGTCAGTTTATGCCCCTGCTGGGCACAGGCAAAGGCAGCAGGCTTGGCTGGAAGCCTTGGGAAGTGGCCTAGGGCAGATGGTGAGCCACGGCAGAGATGGAAAGGCCTTCCTTCCCTCTGGAGAATGACCCCCATCTACCCACTAAAGCCTCCTCGTTGCTCTCCTTCCAAGTCCCTAGCCCCAGGTCCCCCTTGCTCCTGGAGCTCTCAGTAGACAGAAAAAAAAAAATGTGTTTGCTGTGGGAAGTAGAAATTCATGGCAAGGAAGACTGACTGCTAGGAAGGGGAGCCTGCGGTCTGAATCTCATGGGAAGTCCCTTTTTGCTTGGGACTCTGGAGGAGATGGAGCTGCATCCATCCCGGGCTGTGGATCCCCAGTTCTCGGAGCTGAGGGCACTACCTTGGCTTGTCATTGTTAGCCTGATTCAGACATCCCGGTGACAAAGGCTGGCCCTTAGAGAAGACCCCACCAGCCACGACCCTGATGTCTCTCTCTGGAGAATTCATTTGATTCTTAGCTCATCTTACAAATCCATCTACAGATCCCTCAAATAGCCGGTAAATATCTCAAATATGAGGCCAGGACGGCAGTAAAGAGGCAAAAATGAAAGCCCCTTCTCTGGAATAAGGGCACTGTGTGAGAAAGGAGACGCGGGTCCTGAGCTGCTTCCCAGCAGAAACTTTAGGGGGTCTCCTGGGGTAAACATAGAAGGCGGGGTCTTACGTGAAAGGTAGGGTTTTTCCAACTGTGTAGAAAGTGTAAAAATAGATGAAGGGGCAAAGGAGAAGGGCATTCCAGGAAGAAAGAATAACTCAAAGCTGTTTAAATAACATTGAGAGACTAGCTTGCTAGGTTAGGTACTGGGCACTGGGACACAAAGATAAGAATAAGTGGTCTCGTTTTCTAGACCAAGGGATGGAAATAGATTGAGAATTCTATAACTACAAAATATGGAGATAAAAATCTCAGAATATGCACCAGGCCTTGTGGTAGAGGCTAGATCAGTATTACCAGCAAGTTTAAGGCTAGCCTGGGCAACTTCGCCTGTAACAAAGCAGAGTGCTGGGGGTATAGGACTGCCAAGCACTGGCCTAACCTGGGTGAAGTCCAAGGTTTAGTCTCCACTCCAAGGAAAAGTTATCTCAGAATGATCTGGCTGGCTGCTGTAACTAGCAGCCTGGATTAGATAAATGTTTAAGGTAAACTCTTTATGAGCTTAAAGTTGAGGATAAAAGGAGGAAAACATGCCTGGCAGAAAAGGAAAATGCAGTTTTCAGAAAATAACACAGAACATTTTGAGAACTGCAGGTAGCCTGACCCAGGAAATGATGCAAAAAGTAGAAAAATCAACACTCAGGCCAGTAGTAAGTATATACTTATATATAGTTATAGTAAGGTTGCTATAAAATTAATGAGCAATCTTGGCCCAAAACTTAAGTTTTGTAGTAATATTTTTATATTAATATTAATTTGTTTATATTATATTAATAGCATTTGTTTGATTAAAATCCATTGTGGCGATATGATAAAGTATGAGGTTGAGCTGAGAAGGAAAGGACATCTATGGCAATGATGCTGGTGAAGACAGCCCAGCAGGGAACAGCACTGGCTGAGGTAGATACAGTACAGTTCACAAACTAAAGAAACTGCAGGCAAATCCTAAGTGTACTGTGGGGCTGAGTGGGCAGCAATGGACTGCGTGAGCCCAGGTTCTGATATTGAATAGCAACATTGTTTAGAGTTGGGGCTCTCAATAAGGAGCCTGTCAGGAGAGATCAGGTAGATGAATTCTCACTTTGTTCATCAATTTGCGGGGTTAACATCTGGCCGTAGAAAGCAGTCAAGAGTGCAGGCTTTGGAATCCATTGGCTTTGCTACAGTGAAGTACAGAATGAAATGAACTACAAGTGTGTGAGGAGAAGAGGCTGGGAAGTTAGAAGGCTTCTGCAGAGCAGGAAGATCTCAGAATCTCAGTAGACTAGGCTAGAGAGGCAGGAGCCTGTCCAGGTCAGGGTGGAACCAGAGGAGACAGATCTAAAAAAGGCCACAACAGTCTCAAACTCCACAGTGAGATCACAGGGTAAACACAGAGCTAGAGCGATGAGGGTTTCACAAACCTTTCCTCTCCCTGTATCCAATGAGTGTAAACTTCAGGGAAAACACGAGTTACAGTGACTGAAGAAGAAAGGTTTCAGGATTCCATGAGCCACATGTGAGGCACAGGGAGAAGAGAACTGGTGTAGCTTTAATTAATATCCCGTCCAAGAGACCCTCTGAGGACGAGTGATCTGAGGCTACAGAAGCTGGAGAAGAGATGGCTAAATGCCTGGTCACTGCTGGAGCCACCGCGAGAGAGCAAAGGAGATACCTTGGCCACTGTTAAACACCATTAAACTTCAACTACACAATAGAAGGGAAGGGCCTCTGAGAGCGCATTCACTATCCCCTTGATCTAATTTTTACTTGATAACTGTTTTATTATGTATAATTTTATTATTTAAAGTTAAAAAAAACTTCCTTTTTATTTAGACAAAAAATGTTGTGGAATAATCCTTCTATACACTGTGTACCTGATGGAGGAAGGTCATTGGTTAAATAAAGAAACTGCCTTGGCCCTCACAGGTTAAAACATAGGTGGGAGGAGTAAACAGAACAGAATGCTGGGAGGAAGAGGAAGTGAGCTCAGAGGCCACGCTCCCCTCTCCCGGGCAGACGCAAAGAAGCTCCGACCCAGGATGGACATAGGCTAGAATCTTCCCAGTAAGCGCACCTTGGGGTGCTACACACATTATTAGAAATGGGCTAAATTAATACGTGAGAATTAGCCTAGAAGAGGCTAGATATAATGGGCCAGACAGTGTTTAAAAGAATACAGTTTGTGTGTTGTTATTTTGGTAGTGCATGAAACAAAGGTCAGCTTAAAGCCCTACCCAGTCCAGAAGAGTCTTGCATCAGCTCAGGATAGTTTTTTGCTAATTTAGTTCAATAGCTGAGGTTTTCATTTTAATCTTTTTCATGCTCTATATACTGATCATATTCCCCACCCTCCCTCCACCCCTTCCACATCCCCCCAACTCCTCACCCACCCAATGTTATATTATTTCTCTCTTTTAAAACAACTAAAAGAAAACACAGAAACAAAACACAAAAAATGAAAATCAGAGCATTCAAAAGACCAAAAAAGTGTATGCAAAAAACCACGATGTTTGTTTTTGTATTGGCCTAGTAACACTGGTGACACCTCATTGGTTTCTTTCTGCTGTCAGGTATCAATTACAAATAGCTCTTGGCTCTAGATGGGACCCCGCATCATCTTCCCCCTCTTAGTGCTGGGACCCTATGTGGATTGAACACGCACAGGCCATGTGCATGCTGCTACAGTCTTCAAAAGTTCATATGCACGTCAGCCCCGTTTCTGTTGCTGTCTTCAAAAGTTCATATGCACGTCAGCCCTGTTTCCTTAGAGCTCTAGCATTTACTATCTTTCTGCCTCCTCTTCCATATATGATGTGGGACTCCCCTCTGTATGCTATGAATATGTTTTATTGCCATTGATTAATAAAGAAGCTGCTTTTGGCCAATGACTTAACAGACTAAAACCAGGCAGAGATGTAGAGAGAGTAGGCAGAGTCAGGAAGACACAATGTAGCTGCTGAAGCAGACAGACACTGGAAGCTTGCTGGTAAACCACTAGCCTTGTGGTAATAAACAGAATAATAGAAATTAGTTAATTTAAGATGTAAAAACTAGCTAGAAATATGCTTAAGCTATTGTTCAAACAGTATTGTGTTTAATATAGTTTCTGTGTGATTATTTCAGGTCTGCGCAGCCAGGAAATGAAGAAGCAGCCTCCACCAGCAGATTGGCTCCAACATGGGCTGGCTTTGTCCGAATAAAACCTGAGAGAACTTGAAAAGTAATTCTAGACTAAAAGAAACAACGTTTAGTACAGCTTCTTGGTAGCCCCATTTTTTTTCTGGATGGGCTCACTTGCAGGCAGTGAGCAGGGGTGCCAAGGCTCCTTTAAGAGAGGTCTTCCTGATTCAGCATTAGCAGCAAAAGAATGCACGATTTCTTTATGAAATGGCAGTTTCTGGTTCATACTAGTCCCACTAACAGCTCTGGCTCTTTCAGGAGGCCGAGCACTTAAATGTGTTCTCTGAGCAGCGCAGTACAAATTGCTTAAGGGTGACATAGAGCCGCTGCAACCCTGGAGCTGGGGCAATGTGCATGGCTCTCAGAGGCAGTAAACATGCCTCCACCATATTGGACTGGGCAGAGACAACAGGCAATGCTGCGGAGCTGGTCCTAGCCACACCCACTTAACATTTTTAAAAAAGGCACTCCTGGACAGAAAATAATTAAAGATATGCAATAAAGACAGATTCAGACAGAAATAAACCTCTAAATGGGTCACAGTGTGTTTTAAAAATGTATGTAGGCCTGAGAGAAAGAAGAAAAAGAGTATAGAAAAATAAAACAAAGTCTTTAAAGAGACAGTACAGTCATAAATTAAAGAAATAAAGAAAAATAAGCAACCTAAAAATGGAATATACATAGAAAGTCTGGATTATGTATATAATTGTGTTTTCTTTGAATTTTGTGACTACACAGAGAGATTTGATTCTGGGGGCTGCTAAGCTAAACCAACACATATATTTTATAGGTATTTTGACTTCAAAATTTGGGGCTAAGAATATGTTGCTTTGGAAAAGATGTTCTTCTTTTGCTTCCACAGAGGATGAGAACCTGTGAATTCCTTCCAGACTAATGTGGTTTGATGGAACAAGACCCCCTGAAAGGTCTCCATAAATACCCCCAAAAATTACTTCATCCAATAAAAAGCAGGAAGCAGTCCAAATTCCCAAATATTGTTTATAGATGTTTGTTTACATTTAAAGGGGGATATGGTATAGATATGAATACTTTGCATTGGTATGGATCTTGGTCTATTGATACAAATTTTAGGTCAACTTTGTTACATGTATATTTCTGTTCTTGATTAAGGTATTGTGTTTGTGCAGCTCATTTAAAATGTAATGCATAATTAAGAAATACAGGCTAATAAATCATCTATTATAATCAAGCTTGTAGTCACGTTAATTAGTTTTCTAAATATACAAAGATATATTTCAGTTAAATAGATAATCTTCAAATCTTTCAAAGACCTATGGATTATGGCATTTAAAATGTTTTAAGAACTTAGGATCTTTTATAACTGTGAGATACATCTGCTCCTGGCAGCACCAATATACTTCAAGAGGATGGTGAGCATAAAAGAAGTTCCCCCATGGAGTTTCCTAGCCATTTGGGCAAGAAATTGCTCTTGCCTGAACTGCTTGACTCAACTTGCATGACTCCAGAAAAATGACTGCTGAGGCTCCCTAAAGAAGGTGAGACAGTCCTTAGGAGTTCCTGCTTCATGAAAAAGTCTGCCAGACATTCTGTAGGACACAGAAGAAAGTGACTAACAAACTGCCAATATAGGTGGAACTGTCTTTGAAATTTCCTGCTTCATGTAAAAGTCTGTCAGATACTATTGGCCTATAGGTTGAAGATGGGTGCCCCAGTGTTACAGAAGAACACTGGGTGACTGTCCAGGCAGTGAGAAGTCTCTGTCAGTTTTAGAGTTTTGGAAGTTGCTTACAATGCATTTCCTGTTTACGTAGGCAATATTATATCCTTCTGGAGTCTTTGATGGAGTTGAAGAATAGTTGTAATTATAGTTTTCCTTAGATATGATAAAAGATAAAATAAATATAAATATTGTAAATGTAATTCTTGTTTGATGCCTGTTTTGTTATATGTAATTTTACTACGTTAAAGTTAAAGCCTTCCTTTTTATTTAAACAGAAAAGGGGAGGTGATGTAGAATTCCCCTCTGTATGCTGTAATTATGTTTTATTGCCATTGGTTAATAAAGAAGCTGCTTTTGACCAATGGCTTAACAGAGTAAAGCCAGGCGAGAAGTCTGAACAGAGATGTAGAGAGAGGTAGGCAGTCAGGGAGATGCTCAAGGAGACCTTGCTGGTAAACCACGAGCCTCGTAGTAATACACAGAATAATAGAAATAGGTTAATATAAACTGTAAGAGCTATCTAGAAACACACTTAAGCTACTGGCCAAACAGTATTGTAATTAATATAGCTTCTGTGTGATTATTTCGAGTCTGGGTGGCCAGGAAATGAACGAGCAGCATCTTCCTACACACATATATCTCTCGACCTTGAAGTGGGAAGTCTGATTAAAACATCCCTTTCAAGACTGTATGCTCCAAAGCCTCTCACTCTCTCATTGTCCAGCTGTCTCTGTTAGTTGCCTTCTGTCAAAAAATATGCATGTATAGTAATTAGGATTTCATTCCTCTATGTTTTCTTCCCTTGTCTTCTATCATTGATCTTAAACCTTATTTTAGAAAATTGATCAAGTAACATGTTGCATGTGGCTTACTCTGGATATATCCAAGCCCTTCTGCACATCTAAATTTAAATGGAGTTGGTCAAATAAGGGAACATCTGGGTTATGCCTTTCTAAAGTAGTTTTTAGAAACTGTCATGTTATTGTTGAAGTATGAAGTTGTAACTCTGCATGGACTGTGGACAGTCAACAATATGTACTTCAAAGTTGTACTATTGCAAAATGGGTACTTGTACACTATTTTTTTTGTACTGCTGGTATTGTACCAGAAATACTTTTTTTATTGTTACTTGCTTTTTAAACTTTGTTTAGCCTCTTAAAATCTGCTTATGGCACAATTTGCCTCAAATCCATTCCAACTTATATATTTGTTTTCCAATAAAAAATTACAATTTTAAAAAAAGATTCTCTGGTGCGGGTTGATATCTATGGATATGGCAGGGTGTGATGAGGAGTCATTTTATTGCTATGCCCCTTTGGCAGAATAATAGCATAGACTTTCCCCTATGTCCATGGCCTATCTAGTCTTAGGTTCTTGCAACTCTAACAGGGTCAGGCATGTGTTCTATCTCATTAAATGGTCCTTAAATCTAATCAGAAAGTGTTTAATTAATCCCATAACATTTGTGCCACTATTTCATTGGTATATTTTTCAGCCAGGCCACTGTTGTAGGTCATGGGATTTATAGATGGGTGATAATCATGGTTACATTTCTTCTCCAGTAGCGTGCAGAATACTCTCCAACCCCATGAGTGCCAGTTAGTAGGAGTAAAGCTTCCAGTTAGACACTAGCTTGACTTCTCTATGAACATGTGTCTTCCACAACAGAGCTTTGCCATCAGGTTGTGAGGAGCAGCCAATAGCCTTGACAATGCCAATGATGTTTGGGGGTCTCCGGGAAACCCTTTGGCTAATGACTCAATAAGGTGCAACCCATTCCTGGAATTGGAGGCTTTTCTTGATAGTATAAGATATCTGCTGTGGCATTGTCTCTCCTGTTAACTGGTAACTTCATTAAGATTCCTTTGGTGTGCGTATTTGTTTTTGGAAGCTTCTGCAGTAGTAGGTTTCCATATGGGTTTTCAAATGCCCTTTATTGTAGGTGTTCTTCAACCATATCTCCTCTTTTACAATATAACAGTGCTGAAAAGAATATAGGAAAGGGGGACATTTATTCATGGTCGGTGGGGGTGCAAACTTGCACTAACACTATGGAAACAAGTGTGGCAGTTCTTCAGGAAGCTGGGAATTTATGTAGATCCAACTATATTACTCTTGATAATATCCCCAAATGATTCTATACCCTACATGGAGATGCTCTCATCCATGTTTATTGCAACTCTATTCATAACAGCCAGAAACTGAAAATAGCCTAGATGTCCATCAGCTGATGAACAGACAATAAAACTGTGGTCCTTTCACACAATGTAATATTATTCAGCTGTTAAGAAAAATGAAGTTATGAAATTTTCAGGTAAATGTATAGTGCTAGAAAAATATCTTCCTGAATAAAGATAAGACATATACCGTCTTATGTATGTATATTTTTCTCTTACATGGAGTGCCAAGGAGAGGATCTCCCAAGGAAAGAGTATTACAATGGACTCAAAATGTTTTATTCCCTTTGCTCTCCTCTGGCATAGTACCAGCCCTTACTCAAAACAAATCAGAAACAGCTGGATGAGCTGGGGAGCAGAACTCCAAAAGCAAGTGAGGAAGATGATCTACGTTCTTGTGCAGGCAGTACAGGTGGGAAAGAGAAGGAATTACAGCATTCAGGGAAATTGTTTCCTGGTTATGGAAATAAGGAGATTCACATCTTAGCATGGCCCTAAAAGTCAATAGAGATTTCACCCCAGAGGGAAGAGTCGAGCCCTGGAGAAAGGAAAAGGGTATTAAAGGTTTCAAGAACAGGAATAGTGGTCCTGACTTCATTCTTTGAGTACTGCTTATTTGACAAAATTTACCAAGAGAAATAGAAAAAGCACAATGAGGGCATAAGTTGAGTGGGGACACGGGATGACCAAGAAGGGAATGTGGAGGGGGTAACTAATACTAGAGATGTCTGAAATATTCATGTGAAAACTTACTATTTCATAAGCTTCATGGATGAATAGGTAGATAGACAGAGAGATGACAAAAGTTGAAATGAAATTGTCCAACACAGAGGTTAACTCTACTCCTAGAAACCACAGGTTGTCAAGCAAAAAAACAGGTAAGGCACACCTCCTTACCAGTTGTTGATCAGTGAGGCCCCAGAGACCACCGAAAAAACACAAGCTATTCTCACTGCTCCCAGTTGCCCACCAGAACTTGATGTCAAGACCCTATAACTGCAGACAGACATCAGATACTGGACACAAGACATAGAGAAATCCAACTGATTCTGGCCAGGAAGCTTCTTCCATGTTTGCTAGCTTCCACAGTACCAGAAGGGGCCATGACGGCTGCAGGGAGGAAAAGTCAAGGTCTTACCCATCTGAGAACACTGTGAGCTGCCACATCCACGGCTGTCTCGCCTGTGTGACAAAATGCCTCTCAGGTTGTGGCCATCTCAAAATAAGGGGCTCTTGCTTCTTGGAGCTTGGCCCCCGGCGGTTCCCTGGCAGTCTGCACGAGTTGAGGTGCCTGATTAGCCTCAACGACCTCGTTCACTTTGTTCCTGGCGATGGTTTTTTGCATTGACTCTGCTATCCTATCTTCTGTTCTATTTTTCTCTTGACAAAAACTTAATCTGTTCAAGGAATCAGGAAACATTTCCAACGGCTCCTTGAATACGGAGGAACTGATGCGTCAGTTCCTCCCTTGATTCAGGCCATTAATGTTATGATTAAGACTCTGGCTCGCTCTCTGGGGAAATTTACAGATACCCTAGAACAGAAAGAGCTCATGATAGGAGATTTGGTAGAAGATGGGTAAATTATGAAGGAAAATGTATGGAATGGCATGAATTACCATTTATGGAGAGGCTAGCCAGAATGAGAATCCCCTGGTACATTTTAGATAGGAAAGAAAGACAGGCTATTCTTGATAACATGAAGTCAGACATTCAATATTGGAGCAAACCCTGGGGGTGGAATCCTGAAGAATGGTGTTTGGTTACCTTGGTTACCTTGAGGGCAGATATGATTTAGGGCCATGAGGAAGCACAGTTGA
>JABTXL010002703.1:567906-581886 GCA_025134845.1 Neodon shergylaensis
AGGAAAGGAAAGGAAAGGAAAGGAAAGGAAAGGAAAGGAAAGGAAAGGAAAGGAAAGGAAAGGAAAGGAAAGGAGAGGAAAAATAGTGCCTATGCCTGAGGAATAACACCCAATGCCTCTGGCACACACTTGCATGAACATACACATGCACACACACCTGAGCACAACTGTGTATATACAACATGGCACACATATGTAAACTATGAGAGGGAGGGAGAGATAAGGAGAGCACAGATACAGAAAGTGATGCAGAAACCCAAGGGATGAAGCCCCCAGGCAGCACACTGGCAACCTGACTGCTCTTGATGCGTCCCTGATCTTCACAACCCCAACAGTGGTGAGAGTGTAAGCTTTACACTTGGTAATGACTGTGGCACTCAAGGTAAATGATCCTAAACAAGAGCTACTATTATATCATTTTGTAGGTAACAGAATTGAGACGTAGATTGGACTGGTAAATTACTAGGGAAGGGAAGGATGAAAGCAGGATTTGAACCTAGGAATCTGACACGGAGGCCCTACCTAGCTCTTAGCCACCCATCTTGGCGAGACGGTGGCACTTACTCATCACTCCTCGCAGCCTCTCTCCTGAGCCCCAGTCACCTAAGCAGCACTGTGTGTGTCGTCTCATTGGTCACTGCCACCAGCCCACAGAGCTGGAGCCCAGTGTGAGGCTGGAAGCAGGGTACCAGATGCAGCGTGAGCAGATATGCCAAGTTAGAATGGGAAGATTTTAAAGGCTGAGAAGATGAGCGAATCGTGCTGGTCTAGGGTTACTAGATAATATTCTTGAGTGAGGAGGAAAGAAAGACAAAAGAAAGATGACAGTGGTTAGAAAAAAACACCTTTGGCACTGACTTCGAAAGATGGTAGCTGCGTCTAGAATTGAGCAGTAAGTGGAGATCGGCTCCTCCAAATGGATGTGGGGGAAACTTTGGGGAAACGGAGTTCATGGCAAGTTATATAGGGAAAAATGAGTGATCTGCACAAAGACTGTGTCTCCAACACCAGTTATCCCAAGCGGCTAATGCCCACCTCCCTCTGCCCATTAGGCATGTTTGCGATCATTGTTTAAGGCCTTGTTCCTTCTTCCCTTCTCTGTGAATTATGATTCTCTCTCCTCCATATCTGTTCTCTTTCCTCTCCCTCAATCCTGTCTCTGGACCAACTCATTTTCATCCACTTAATAAAGACTGTTGGATTAAAAAAAGTTCAAGGTCTCGGGCAGGCCCAGTGGCACAAGCCAAAACCCAGTTCCCAATATCACTGAAGAGCTGCCTCTGTGGCCGCACGCAGGATTCTCAGGCTCAAACACCTAGCCCACCAGTGCAAAGATAATTCTTCAGTTCCCAGGAATGGTAGCACTCTCATCCTGAAATTGGAATCATCTCTGCTTCCTTCTCAATTTCTCCACAGAAGCTGCCCCTGCGGTGATGTCCCATCAGCACCCACCCTCTGTGTTCACCAGTGTCTTCCTTCAGACACAGCATCTTACAAGCTTTCTCCAGTAGCCTGGCCCCATTATCCACTTTCACTACGCCACCAGCTCCATCCATCCCACCCTCTGTTGTCAGGGTTTGGACACCTTAGATATGATCATAAAATATTTTTAATAAAGAGTCCCTTGTGGGGCTGGAGATAAAGCGCACTGGCTGCTCTTGCAGAAAACCGGGGTTCAGTTCCCAGTCCTCATGTGGAGCTCATGAGCATTGGCAGCTCACCACCTCTGTACCCCCACTTCCGGGTATTCTTATGCCCTCTCCTGGCCTCTGTGGACACCAGGTACATGCAGTGCGCACAGTTACCTGAATCAGGCAAAACACTCAGACACATTAAGATGAAAAATAAATGTTTTAAAAACAACCACGTGATACCCCAGTGACTGATGCCAAGATGAGACTCCCGGGACTGAGTTCAAGCCTTGTCTCTGATGAGCTCCGTTTACTGCTATTTCCAACAGTCTCCCATTGCCACTCAGTGGTACCCCAGTTCCAACTGTAAACTTCCCTGTCCAGACCTTTGACAAGACCAGAAAGGACCTCTGAGAGGCCTTTCCATGCAGCAGGATCTGGGGTTAACGAGACCGGTCAGGAGTGGTCGGGAACGTCAGATTCACTACTTATGATGCACATTAACCTTGGATATCAAGAGGTGACTACATCCTGAGTGCAAAAAATAAATAAATCCCTGCCCTCCCACCAGACATGTCGGAGCAGGGGAGGACGGGGAAGGAGGAGCAATGCAGAGACGTTAAGAAAAGTGGCTAAATAATCTTTGGACTTGGGTTAGCAAGAATGAGAAGATAAGCGAGAGTTCAGGATCTCATGTTACTAAAATCAGGAAAAGAAAATGAATGGAAGTGACTGACCCAGAGAACTTTCCAGAAAGGTGAAGGGAAAACAGCTTTGAGAGTCTAGGGAGGGAACAGACCACAGGTGTTCAGTTAGGCAGCTTTTCCTCTCCTGGAAGCAATGAGCCTTCTGCCCTTTGAGCCTCCACAGCAGCCCTGTTCTCCCAGCATTGATTCTGAAGAACCGAAAGAGAGAAGGCTAGGCTGGGAGTTGAGTAATCATAGCTAGATTCTCTTGAATTGAGTTAGAAGTCACCCAGCATTCACTACTCATGATGCTATAATGATGTCATAAACGGAGCTGCCTGCCCCCAGCCCACCCCCAGCTTCCTCAGAGTGCAGCAGAGGAACCAGCGGGGAAGTCCACCTCCCCAAGCACAGCCCATCCATCTACCTCACTCGACTGCTTGCCAGTTTCACTACCAACAGAAAGGGGTGAGTTGCACCTGAGCAGCCACGGCTGTTCTTGTGCATCTGGGTCCTAAGAACGACCTGCAGCAACCCCAGGGCCGAGTAGGATTGAGAGGGGTTTGTTTTGTAAAAGTTTCTTGTTCTTTTCAATAGCAAGGACTAGAGTGGACTTTACCCATTTTGGAGTTCCATTTAAAGATCTGCCTCCCCAGAGAGACATACTGACATTTGAACTACATTTCATGGAATTTCACTTTTTATTATTAAATAAAATCAAAAGCATACCAACTAAAGCCAGCTTCAAGCCTTGTTAGAAACTAGAAACCCAGCCGGGCGGTGGTGGCACACGCCTTTAATCCCAGCACTCGGGACATAGGGCAGGCGGATCTTTGTGAGTTCGAGACCAGCCTGGTTCTACAAGAGCTAGTTCCAGGACAGGCCCCAAAGCTACAGAGAAACCCTGTCTCAACCCCCCCCCCAAAAAAAAAAACAAACAAAACTAAAAACCGTGTCCAAATCCAGAAGTTAAGCTTTCCTCAAAGAAAGCCCTACCTCAGGGCAGAACTCAACAGAAATTAGATTCCCCCACTTAATCTCTTCTCTCCTGACCTCTTCCTTTTCCCCGACTGTGACAGAGCCTGGTGATCCCTTCAGGGGAGGGAAGGACGGTTCTAGAATGGTTCATTTGGCTAAAAATAGTCTCAGTTGCCTTCCCTGCCTCAGTCTACCAGAAAAGAAAGCAGTTTTCAAGACTGGATGGCCTAGGAGTCAACTCACAGATGTGCCTGCCATTCCAAGCCTATTCACTCACCTGCTTCCCGAGGGTAATGACATGGCCACCTGGGGCCACCAAGGCTTCCAGCAATGCAATCCACATTATGGACTCTGAAATAATGACTTACACGAATTATGCCAAACACAAGGGGTTACAAAAAATACCAACACTGAACTTCCAAGTCTTATGGTTGTTGTGACATTCCAAGACCCTGAGAGCACCTGCTTGGAGTCTAGAATCAGAGTGAGGGCAGACACCTAAACACACCCCAAGTCCGCAGGCAAGAACGGCTCGCTTAAATGTTCTAGAGACCGAACGCATGAAAACAGCATGGGCCAGCAGGAAGAAGCCCTCACTGACACTCTGTCTCTCGTTTCTTCTCAGGCCTACATATCCAAGAACAAAATGTCGAGTGATGATAAGAACAAGCTCAGTGACCACAAGAATGAGCCCAAGTACTGTGACCCCAGATGTGAACAAAAGTGTGAGGCCAAATGCCAACCCAGCTGTCTAAGGAAGCTGCTGCAGCGCTACACTGACAAGTGTTCACTGAAGTGCCCACCACCACCGAAGTGTCCCCCCTGTCCCCCATGTCCGCCATGCCCCCTGCAATGTCCACCACCATGCCCCACCATGGTGTGTGTTGAAACCTGCCCTCCCAGGTGCCCCTGCTCATGCCCACCCCCAAAGTGAGGCACCATGGGCAACACTAACCCCAGTGTCACTGGCCTCCATTACCACCTAGAGCCTTGTGGGGCTAGAAGCAAAACCATGAACTGACAAGTAAACACGTTCCTCTGCTGCGCAAGACTTCTGTCTCGGAGGACTCGCTTTGTTCTCTGGTGGTGGTCACACAGCAGAAGCAATCCTTGGCCGTGAGAGCTCCAGGGGCCCCACAGCCTCTGCCTGTGGCTTAGAGCTGCCAAGCCCCGCTGGAGCAAAGTCTGAGTGATTGTTAAGTGTGGTTGTGCCTGGTAAAGTATGTAATCCCAGGAAACAGGACACATGAAGAATGTGTGTGCGTGTGTGTGTGTGTGTGTGTGAGAGAGAGAGAGAGACAGAGAGACAGAGAGACAGAGATAGTGAAAGACAGATAGAGAAAGAGAAAAAGATTGGTCAGAGATCTAGAAACTTTCAAGAACCGACATTCCACCTTTAGTCCTGCTGCATAACTCTCAGGCAAAGGGATCGGAGAGCCTGCCTGGGTTTAAACTCTAGCTCAACTCCCTAATGACACTGTGACTTTACATCTGCCACTTAACTTACTCATGCCTCGGTTTCCTCCACTGTGCCATAGGGAGGGCAGTCCTATTTCAGTCAGGGGTTGGGTGTCCTGGAGCACAGCAGATGGTGGGTGAAGAGGCAGCAAGTACAAGGTCCACCTGGCTCCCCTGCTGCACAGTCTGCTCCATGTAGACTCTAATTCTGCTGAGCACAGCACTCAAGTTCCCAAGTACCCCTGTAGACTTAGAAATAGATAATGTTTACTGTTTTTATTGAGCTACATAATTTTCTCTACTCCTCTCTTTTTCTCTCCCCTCCCCTTCTATCTTCTCCCATGATTCCCACACTCCCAATTTACTCAGGAGATCTTGTCTTTTTCTACTTCACCTATAGATTAGATCCATGTATGTCTCTCTTAGGGTCCTCTTTGTTGTCTAGGTTCTCTGGGATTGTGAATTGTAGGCTGGTTTTCTTTGCTTTATGTCCAAAAGCCACTTATGAGTAAGTACATATTTGTCTGAGTCTGGGTTACCTCACTCAAGATGATGTTTTCTAGATCCATCCATTTGCCCACAAATTTCAAGATGTCGTTATTTTTTTCGCTGTGTAGTACTCCATTGTGTAAATGTACCACGTTTTCCTTATCCATTCTTCAGCTGAGGGGCATTTACATTGTTTCCAGGTTCTGGCTATGACAAATAGTGCTACTATTAACACAGTTGAGCACATGTTCTTGTGGCACAATTGAGCATCCTTTGTATATGTACCCAAAAGTGGTATTGGTAGGTCTTGAGTGAGGTTGTTTACTAATTTTCTAAGAAATCGCCACACTGACATCCAAAGGGGTTGTACCAGTTTGCACTCCCACCAGCAATGCAAGAGTGTTCCCTTTACCCCACAACCTCTACAGCATAAGTTGTCATCAGTGTTTTTGATCTTGGCCATTCTTACACCTGTAGGTATAAGATGGAATCTCAGAGTTGTTTTGATTTGCATTTCTCTGATGATTAAGGATGTTGATCACTTCCTTAAGTGTCTTTCAGCCATTTTAGATTCCTCTGTTGAGAGTTCTCTGTTTAGTTCTATACTTCATTTTTATTGGATTATTTATTTTTTTGATGACCAATTCTGATTTCTTTGTAGAAATAGACATTATTCAAATAAGAATGACTTGTATGTTGTATCATTTACCTCACTTTGATATTAAAATTCAATAATATGTCACTACTTAAAGAATCTCAATGAAGAACACTTGGGACCTTTGTTTTTGCAAATTTATGTGAATCTATAAGATTTCAAAATTAAAACTTAAGTACAAAAAGCAGGTATGCATGTGAGAGAGCAGCAGTCAGGGAGGGCGCACACATCTGATATTTAGTGAGGATTTTACAAGCAGTGTACAAGTGAGCCCAAAACAAACTGAACGAACAAGAAGGGCTGGACAGGTTCGTGTTGCTGAGACGGGAACTGCAGTGGGATACAGTAGGCTTAGGGAGCCATAACAACCAAGAACCTCGGCGCCCACGTGCGTGGACTCGGCCTTCAGCCTTCCTCCCCTGCAGGTGTCCCATTCTCTCACCTGAAGTGCACAGATCTAGTTTGGGAATGGTCAGACAGGAGGGTGCTCCTCTTATCTCCAGTCAAAGGTCAGAAGCTTACTCCTGCAGCCAGGCAGCTGGCAGCCTTGTCACACAGGTCAAATCACCTGTGCGTTAGAGTAGCCCACAGTGTTTCGATGGAAACCTGGTTTGGAATTCTCTGCAGTAGCAGGAAGCGATCACAAAATGGCTCTTCATGGACTCAGAGCATGCCAGTACCTCCCCGTCCTTCCACGGTGTTGAGAAGATGATTCAGAATAGTCAAAGGCAAATACAGATAGTCAAAAAAAATCCTGAAAAAGGGCACCGGGACACTTCTGATTGAATTATAGACACACTTAGAAGACAAAAATAGACAAGGACTTCAGGGCACTGGTCTCCCAGGTTCCAGATGTGACAACTAGTGGTTACTTTCTCTGACATGAAGCCTGAGTCTCAGGGCCTCCTGGGAAGGCCTGTCCCCCAAGTTTCTATGCTCCACACCTTTGAAGAAAGATGTCTGCTGAATCTCAGAAACTTCTGGCAACCCTTGATAGGTTATAGGGACAACTGTGGTCAAGTATTAACAGGACGAAAACATCTCACCTCAGAGGTAATCAAAACAACGGGAAGGGGAAGACGAAGGATAGGATGAGATGACCTGCACCGAAATCTTCACTAAAATAATAAATCCCTGGAGCCTAGTGTTAAGAATGTGTAATTAACCTAGTCCTAGAGAGGGAAGCCTTGCCCAGCCTTGATGCAAAGGGAAGGGTTTGGTCCTGCCTCAGCTTGATATGCCAAACTTTGTTGACTCCCATGGGAGCCTTACCCCTTCTGAATGAAGACAGAGGAGGGGTGGAAGGGGGGAAGGGAGAAGGGAGGTGGGAGGAGGGAACAAGAAGAGAGGAAGGAGGGGAAACCGTGGTTGGTATAAAAAATAAATAAATAGAATGTGTCATTATTGGTCACCCTTCTAGAAAACAATTCCGCAAACATGGCAATATATGTCAAAAGCATGAAATGCCTCAACATTCCCTGTGGATTCAATTTGGAGAAACCAAAGAAAAGTAACTGTGGGGGTGGGGTAGAAGCTAAGGAAATAAAACAACTACCACAGTGTAACTTAGGGGAAAAAAACTGTAAATATCTAAGGAGATTTAATTAAATTTACGCTTGTTACTTGATGGAGCACTGCTCAGCCCCTGAATCCATATGGAAGAAGGGTAGAGCTACAGATCAGGGGTGGAATACTTCAGCATGCCCAAAACCCTGCATCTGCTGGCTAACATGAAAAATATTAAGAGGGAATAGTAAGGCCTCAGCTTCCACAAAGCAAGCAGTTTCAACTCAAAGCAGCTATGAATAACAATAGAAAAATTAGTTGTCCTCACTGTTTCAGTATAGTGAGGACATAAATAATAATCTTTATTGCTTTCTGAAATTTCATTGACATGCATTTATTTGTTGTGTAATAAAAATGATAATCAGCTCTTCAAGGGCTGCCGGAGTGTCTGATAGGCCTTGGAAGGGCGCACCCACGTTACAGAGGGAAAGTTCACCTTGAGAACACGGCCTTCCAAGAGGCACCATTGGAGAACAGGCCAGGAGCTGTAGCCTGTTTCTAGAAGCACACATGCAGTCTAGGAGGAAGGCCAGATCTGAGAACAAGAGAATGTCTACTGCCTGCTTAGTCCGTGCATCTTCCGTGTAAATGAAAATGAAGATAGGCATCTTAATGGTTACCTTTCCAACCCAGAGCTAGATCAAAGGCAGCTCTGGGGAAGAAGACCAGAATGTGATGAGGAGGCCGGAGCTCCCCAGAGTGCTGCAATTACTCCCAGCTCCCATGGCAGCCACTGAGACTCGACCTTAAATGGTAGAGAGTTGTACAAATAGGCAACACCGGAACAGTGAGGTCACCCGTCTACAGTGCCAGAGAGATGACTTACAACGAGGTGGGCAGGGCCAAGCACTCTTCCTTCCTGGAAAAGCAGTCCTGGGGTCCATTCGGAGAGTCCGAAAGCAGCCGCCACCACAGAATCCTTGCATGGGCTAGCTTTGAAAGTCCAGGCCAGTTAGGATGCCCATGGCTCTCCAGGAAAGGCGCAGGCTGCCTGTCACCTGATATAAGAGCTAGGGCAATGGAGGCAGGCAGAGAGGAGGAGAGGATGAAAAATACCTACTAAGACGATGCCACTAGGGGTCTTCACCTCTGCTCCATCCCCAGCTGTGCTGGTGGGGGACCCAGAGGAGACTTTCACATCACTATCTGAGCTGGAAGTGGCATTTCCAGGTGAGGAACCACTTGACCCAAACCCCTGAGCGTTAGCTGGGTTGTCAGGCGATTCCTAACCCCAGTTTAGGGC
This sequence comes from Neodon shergylaensis, assembly GCA_025134845.1. Taxonomy (NCBI): domain Eukaryota; kingdom Metazoa; phylum Chordata; class Mammalia; order Rodentia; family Cricetidae; genus Neodon; species Neodon shergylaensis. The sequence goes on from JABTXL010002703.1 coordinate 576,613, forward strand.
CCAATGAGACAGGACCCAGACTCAAAGTGGAAAAGATGGGAGACCAACAGCGAAGCTACACAGTCTGAGGGCATCCTTCCTCCCCATGTCTGTCAGTGGCTCATGTCCTGGGGCTCCTGACCCCTAGAAGGGGAAGGCACACACATTTGAACATTTTCTCACATTTGTTAAGAACCACAGGTTGCTATACACACTTGATGTCTTCTTGAAACTCCTGACGTCTCTCCAGTAAAACAGTCTGACTTTCCGTGTCCATTTCTCCAGGGGTGAACTTACCACCTGACCTTGAGCAAGGCCCAGATGACTTACCCCTCACTTCCATCATCTGAAGGTCACAGCTGATAGGTAGTCAGTGCTGCCTGTAAAAACCACGCGCTGGGGCTAGAACAAGGAAGTGGAGTCAGGTGTTCTCGTTTGCCCCTCCAGCCTGAAGGGCCTGTGAGCCCCGCCTTTCGCCTGTCTGATTCAGACTCCTATGTGGGTGACATGAAGAGAAGGCAAGAAAATAGCTCTCTCCACAAGGAATTCACAAGCTCAGTAAACTCCAGAGGCACCTGCCAGGCAGCCAACAGAACGAGCCACATTCTACCCTTCTCGTTGTTATCAGACCCTGTAATATGCAGGTGAGCGAATCAAAGGAGTCTGGGGACTTTTATGATCTCCACAAAGGAGATTGTTATTTGATGGGAATGGAGGAAAAACAATCTTCTACATTACCCGGGTCTCTCTGTCTAATTACAACCTGGCTCCCGATAATAACAGGCCCGCGAGTCTAGATTCTCAGATACCCTTCTGATCGGATCAGCACGAGTCTAACTAAGTAAGAGGACTGGACATAGGGAAATTAGTCACCTTAAGATTTGGGGTGGGACAATCTCCCCAAAGATATCCAAGCCTCGTTGCTAACTAACTGGGCCACTGAGGTGTTTTTTTTTACTCAGTCTCCCCAAATCACCAAGAAAATTACAGATCATCTAAGGTCACTCAGCCATCTTCCCAGTCCCTGTTACATGCAGAGAACAGAAAACTGAGTCTTCTAAGCAAGGAGAAGGGGCCCGCATGCATGTCACCGAACACTTAGAAAAACACAGAATCAGAATACCCAGGTTCACATTTACAGTATCACAGAAGGGGAAAGCTGGAACAGGCCTAAGAGCTCACTTTCCTTGGTGTTTTGTTGTTGTTGTTGCTGCTGCTGTTGGGTTTTTGATTTGTTTTGTTTGTTTTCCGAGACAGGGTTTCTCTGTAGCTTTGGAGCCTGTCCTGGAACTCACTTTGTAGACCAGGCTGGCTTCGAACTCACAGAGACCCTCCTGCCTCTACCTCTTGAGCACTGGGATTAAAGGGGTGTGCCACAACCACCCGGCTAGAGCCCACTTTCCTAATGATTGTTGGAGACGAGAGAGGGTCAAGTGACCACTCAGGCCCTGTGAGGAGCAGAGACCATACCCTAAGCCCTTGTGAGGTGAATTGTCTACACGTCACAGTGAATAGAAAAGTCAAAGGGCAAATGTTGTAGAGTCAGAGCCAAGAACATAGAACCAAGAACTGGAAAATCAAGAAAAGACCTGTGAAAAAAGTGAGTGTTGAGCCAACACCAATACAGGCCTTCATAAGTAGTTTGAGGGTACCAAGTGTCACTGTACACTCTGAATTATTTTCACAGGGACTTTGGAAAGAGTATCTTTACTTTCTCACGAAAAAGGATTATTGAGTATCTAAGAGTTTGCTACTAATCCAACACCGCACACGTTCTATGTGGTAGAGTCAGTCCTGAACGCTGAGTTTAGTTGTTCCATGAATCTTGAAGCCTCCTCTACCTAAAGGAGGTCTGGATTGAGTGTGTTGATACGATAGATAAAGGGGTCTTCTAAACAAAGGATCTAGAAGGAGATTCCATTACTTCATCTGAATCCTTGCTCCTTCAAAGTCCCCAAGGGCTTGAGATGGTGAGAAGCATCAGCTTCTTAGCATTTTGGCCACAAGTTACAGTTACTTTAGTAGAACAGAATGTCAAAATGCATTGCACCTCACAAAGTCAGACGCCTATGGGGATGACTTAGTTACTTTTCTCGTGATGTGATAAAACACCATGACCAAAACCAACTTGGAAAGACTTTATTCCAGTTTATGCTCCCAGTAAACAGTCCGCCACTGTGGGAAGCCGAGGCAGCAGCTCAAGTCGGACCTGGAAGCAGGAAGGATGCAGAGACCATGGAGAAAATGCTGCTTACTGACTGCTAATCATGGCTTGTTCAGCTTGCTTTCTTATACCGCTTAGGACCACCTGCCGGAGAGTGGCACTGCCCCTCTGTGTGGGTGGGCCCACCCGCACTGCCCCTCTGTGTGGGTGGGCCCACCCACCCACATCAGCCCACACCCACATCAGTCAATAACCGAGAAACTACCTGACATGCAATCCCGATAGGCCAATCATATGGGGGCATTTTCTCAATTAATAACGCTCTTCCCAGAGGACGCTAGCTTATGTTAAGTTGACCAAAAAAAATGGCAGATGGTCTCAGTGAACTAAAATCAGAGTGACAGCCAGGCTACACTGCTTCATGGAACCTCCTGGAGAGCACTGCTTTGGCGTTTCCAGCGTCCACAGCCGCTGCCATTTCTGCATGTTCTCCCACTGTCTTTGCCCGCAATGGCCAGTGTAGTCTACCACAGTGAAGAGTAATGCTTCTTCCTCCTCCACTCTTCCAAGGATCCTCGAGTTTATATTACACCCTTCCCTTGGATAGCCCAAATAATCTCTCTGTTCTAAAGTAAACTGATCAGGAATCGAGTTTCTGTCTCCTTTCTTAATTCTCTTTTGCCACACAACCAAACACAGTTGCAAATTCTACTGACTAAGTAGAATGTCTTTGCCAAGTCATTATCTGTCCTCCTCAGGACTTGGCTTCTGTTTCAAGAATGGTCACAAATTAATGTAATGACAGATGGGACCTTCTTATGGATAAGCTGAGATCGGGGATCTATCCAAATTGGCTATCCACTACCATGAGAATTTGACTTCGCTTTGCTTCTGGGTTTTTCTTCTTACAGCTGTTGTTTCCCGGAGCTTATCCAAAAATCACAGAAATGCATGGAGCATGAACAAGGTCATCTCATGCATCACGTTTTAGGAAACTTCTGAAAATCTCCAGCAGTTCCTCTCCCCTCATCTCTCACGTACGCCTAAGAGGGCTTCAGATCCTCTTTTTACCCACTGGCTCTCTGTGCTTTAGAAACCTTCTAACTAGGACTCTGTCCTCAAAGCTACATGAAAATGCCCCTCCTCTATCCTCTGCCTCCAGAGATCAACAAAGGGGACTTTTTCTGGCATAACTGCTGACCTCTGTCCATCTCCATCAGTGTGAGGCCCTGAAAGAGCAGGACTGTTCTTAGCAAAAAGAATAAGTTAATAAACTCAGCAGTCGCTAATTCCTTACTTCCTACAATACAGTAGCGTTTCTTTGCCTCTTAGACACCATTTCACAGAAAAGATAAAAGAGATAAAGGGGAAGAAAAGAAACAGAAAGAGAATTTAAATCGAAGGGGAATCGAATGGGAAGGAGTAGAGCCTTCCCATTCTGCAGCTAATTCTCCAAAGGCTTTGTCTTTTCAGATACATTCATTAGTATTCCAAATACTCCTCCTCTCCCCTCCCTGCCTCCTACCACAATGCCAGGGCTGTGTTGCAGTTACACCAGTCCTTTAGGCACGACCATAAAACCAAAGATTCCACCTGTGTTCCCTCACTTCTTCCAAACGTATGACGGGACTGGAGAGCTGGCTCTGTTGGGAGCATCCTTGCCATGCAAGCAACGGAACCTAAGTTTGAATTCAGCATTCACAAAAAAAGTCAAGTATGGGTGTGAGAGCCTGTACCTCCATCACAGGGGAGCAGAGACAAGTGTGTCCTGGGAACTCAGGAGTCAGGTATGGCTGTCAGAGCCTGTACCTCCATCACAGGGAAGCAGAGACAAGTGTGTCCTGGGAACTCAGGAGTCAGGTATGGCTGTCAGAGCCTGTACCTTCATCACAGGGGAGCAGAGACAAGTGGGTCCTGGGAACTCAGGAGTCAAGTATGGCTGGGAGATCCTGTACCTCCATCACAGGGGAGCAGAGACAAGTGGGTCCTGGGAACTCAGGAGTCAGCCAGCATACCTAAAATGGGAAACTTCAGTCAGAAACTTTGTCTCAAGAAAAGCAGGCTGAGAAAAATAGCAGACATCATGCACCCTCCTCTGGCTTCCACATGCCTGCACACTCATGTGCATGCACACTGCACCACACACTCAATGAAAAACACATGACTGCATACTCATGTGCATGCACACTGCACCACACACTCAACAAAAAGCAAACCTTTCCATGTACAAAGTATCCCAATTAACATTTAGAGACACTCCTTATTTCTTCTGATTACATCTCAGAAAATGAACTGCATCACTTCTTTAAGACCTTAACCCCAAAGTCAGGGGAGTATTGCCATTTTTTTTAACTATTTTTATCTTATGTGTATGTGTGTTTGCCTGAATATGTACACAAGTACTACATGCGTGCAGTGCCTGCAGAGGCAAGAAGGCAGCACAGGAGCCCCTGGAACTGAACCTATGGCACGGTTATAAGCTGTCATCTGGATGCTTAGAACAGAACCTAGTCTCCTGCAAGAGCGACCAGTGCTCTAACCACTGACCCACATCTCCAGCGCCAGAGGATTATCATGTTGAAAGTTACTGAAATTTAGTCAACATTAGCAAATAAAATAAATTCAACACTCAGGGACTCTAGAGCAGTGGTTCTCAACCCGTGGGTCACCACTTCTTGGGGTTTAACAACACTTTCACATGGGCCATCTGAGACCATTGGAAAGCACAGATATTTACATCACAATTCATAACAGTATAAGATTACAGTTATGAAATAGTAACAATATTAATTTTATGGTTAGGGTCACACAATACGAGGAACTGCATTAGAGGGCCTCAGCATTAGGAAGATTAAGAACCACTGCTCTAGACTTCTATTATGAATACTATTTTCCCCTAAATATTAATATTTAATTGAATAAATTACTGTCTTTTGTTTTCTATTAGAAGTCATCGCCTTATTTGGCTCTACAGTTCACAGTCTTCATGGAGCCTGTTCTAAGTTCAGGTAATCCTGAGAGCTCTCTCTCTCTCTCTGCTCCACTTTCAGAACTCTCTCTCTCTCCCTCCCTCTCTCTCTCCCTCCCTCCCTCCCTCCCTCCCTCCCTCCCCCCCTCCCTCTCTCCCTCCC
>JABTXL010002703.1:590788-605320 GCA_025134845.1 Neodon shergylaensis
GGCACCCTGACATAGGGACAGTATCCCAAATCAGCTACCCAGTGATGCCTCAGTCACGTGCTATTCACCCACTCTGTACGTCTGAGACACAGCATAGGCCATCATCCACCACTCATCAGGTCCCTGTAGACAGTAACAAGTGAACGAATAAGTCACTGATACCCTGAGGGCCTAAAGGTGTTAATAACTTGATTAAGATAGTCTTGTTGGTCTCTCTGCTTCCTGCTGTCATTTAAAAGGTGACCTCTCAGCCCGCTGCTGCCATCACCAATCGCCTGTTACCATACTTCCCGCTACTGTAGTGATGGACTTTATCCCTCTGGAATTAGAAGCACAAATAAATCTTTCCTTCTATTAAAAAACATTATCCAGCCAGTAAATGTCATCGCCACCACTGGAATCCAGACTCTCAGACTCCAAGGCCCGTATTCCTGACCAAAAAACACGATCTTAAGCCAGGAAAAAGACCTCTGGTGGCACACTCTCACTCAGGCTCAATGTGGCCTTTTGAAGACTATTCTATCTCCAAAACTGAATCTAGTGCCTAACAGTCCATTCAAGCACCTGCATTAGAAGTGGTAGGTCCTCCAGAGCACCTAACCAGAGTATAATGCACCTTTAGGTGACTCCTTCTGCCATGGGAAAGTAATTTTCAGTTAGATTTGAGATCTTGTCTCAGTTGGACAAACGTAACTCTGACAACATGTGCTGTAAGTACCAGGTCAGGTGGGAGCTAAGTATTGGGAGCTGTGGTCTAGGATAATATTAGAATATGGTGGGGTCAAGGTAACAGAGATAACAGGTACATTTCGTGGTCATGATGATGATGATGATGATGGTGATGATATTGATGGTGATGATGATGATGGTGATAATGGTGATGATGGTGATGATGGTGGTGGTGGTGATGGTGATGATGGTGATGATGATGGTGGTGGTGGTGGTGGTGATGATGGTGGTGATGATGATGATGGTGATGGTGATGATGAAAGAACATTGGAGATGTGGTATCTGAATGAGAATGTGTCTCATCACCCTATGTATTTGAACACTAGGTCCTCGGTTGGTGGCGGTTCTATTTGGGGAGGTTTAACTGTAGTCTTGTTGGAAGGAGTTTATCTCTGCTCCTTTTCCTTCTATTCTATCTCTGCCACCAACCACTACCACTGGTCCCTCAAAAAAATGGCAAGATTAGTCGGATTTGCAAGGTGGCTGTTTCCAAGTCCAAGCCTCGCTCCCCACCTCTGCTGGTGGTGCAGCAGCTCGGCAACACGGTGAATCACGGTGCTGAGTAATTTTCCTCTCTACTTCATGTATGAAAGAATGTGTAAGTGCTGTGGCCACATGGATGTAGTTCTGTTTTAAATGTATGTTCTACATGGCCTCTATGTCTCTCTTGTTATTTATGTCTTTAAAATTCCCATGGCTCTGAAAACATGGTTTCTCCGTACAACACATGAATGCCACCATTTTGACTGAGGACAGGTCAGATGACCTCACCACCGTCTTAACTAAGGGAAGATCAGGTGACCAAGTCCCGCCATCTTTGCTGAGGTATTCCCTGCCTAGTCCCACAGTTTACTTACTTTTTTTTTTGTCTCTAAATTCCTCTTACTGACCCTCTTGCATATATGATTTGTGAGGTAGCATGCTTTTGGTAGGGCCCACTAAAAGCATCCACTTCACCCAACTCCTGTTTAGTGTATGTGTTTACATTAATGTAACTTTAGTTAACTATGTATAAACATAAGTTAGCTTTAATTCTGTGTGTATATGTGTATAAAACTTAAATTCAACTGGGTGTAAAAGTATGTATATTTACTGTTAAATGTTAAATAATTGTCTGTTCATTATATCTCATTCTAGACTACAAAAGCATGTTTTAAATTGATATGTACTCTTAAATCTCTTACAAAAATACAGTATATTTAATCCAACCCTATCTTAAAATATATTAAGCTGTTTTTTACTATGTCACTTCAACTGCTAAGCTTTTATTACAGTTTTTTCTCCTTTGTTTTTTACAAGTACAAATCTCACCTATTAAGTTGAGAGCCAATACAATCAAGCTTGGACCCAGCTCTCCAGGCAGATCCTATACTGTAGTTATAACTTATATATACCCGATAAACAACCCTCAACTCAGAGATCTGGGGAAAATGGCATTTAAATGTTTAATTATTAAAGGACTTTTCATGGGCTGGAGAGATGGCTCAGCAGTTAAGAGCACTGGCTGCTCTTCCAGAGGTCCTGAGTTCAATTCCCAGCACCCACACAGTGGCTCACAACCATCTACAATGGGATCTGATGCCCTCTTCTGGCAGGCAGGTATACATGCAAAGCCCTCACGTAAATTTAAATAAAGTTTTCAAAAAAAAAAGACTTTTCATAGCAGAGACAGGTTTGCTCCTAGCAGTACTCTACTTCCCCCAAAGAAGACAGAAGAGAGATGGGCACAGAACAACGTCCATCCTCAATTCGCTTCATCAACTGCCAAGCGCTGACCACTGGGCAAAACTGCCTTTCATCTAAATTGAAGATCTCCAGACGTGGACAGAATCACTGGAATCAACAGCCTAACTGCTCAGGTCAAGGTAGGCTGTCTTCCTACATATTTTCTAACACACAGGATCTTCTAAAGTCTGGCAGACCCTGGGCTAAACAGCAAAAGGCAAATACGACCCTCAGCAACCATGGAGGACCCTGAAAAGGGGCTCTAGGTAGACTACCAAGTAAGTTCTCTGTAATTTTTTAATCAATAATTGCTCAAGTGAAATTTTTTCCTTCTCAAAGATCTCTGATGCCGTTTGACAGCTGAGAATTTTTGTCAATTTAAAACGACAGCCTCATCAAACAAATTTCAGTAAAATACAAATACAAGTTATTAAGGTGTGTACCTGTAAGTTATAAAGATGTGTGGACAAATACAAGTTATCAAATCTCTCATGTGCACTGCCTTTCATAGTCTTAAAAATACTTTGCATTGTACAAAAATATCTGTCACAGTCATTCTGGTATAAATATACTGCTGTTTAAAACTGATTTTTTCACAGTTCCAGGGAGCCAAATTGAAGGATCCACCTTAAACAGGTCAGATACACCACTCTCAATTCATTGGTCCTAAAATTCTTTTCTTCCTAAACTTAGCTTTGTCTTCTGTTCTGCCAACACCTTGCCAGGTTCAAGAGACACGAATCTGCTGGCAGAACTTCATTGATCACATTACCTTGGTTAATAATAGCAGATCAATATACTATCAATAGCTTAATTAATGTATTCTTTTCATTTAACAATAATCTTTACATGGTATAAATAAGGATAAAATGGCAGAAATCTCCAAGGTTCTAGCTTTTGCTAATAGGCGAATTCTGGGGCACCTTCAGACAGGTGAATACTAGGAACTCAAAGATATCTGGGTCAGAAATAAGTGTATATATACTTGAGAGCTGCTATCACACACACACAAAAAAAAAAAAAACATTAAAAACAAGAGATAGGCTAATATCACCAAAGTCAAGGCAGAGAGGTCCCTAATAAGCCCAGGATACTACAGGAGCTCAGAGTTGAATAACAGAGTAGGAACTATACTAGAAACACGAAGTGAGGAGAGTTAAGAGGTGGGAGAGAGAAGATAGGAGTCCACAAAGGAGGCAGGAATCAATAGACTCAAGCAATTCTAACAGGACAGTAAATGCAGCATGAGCAGAAACCTTTTAAGTGCGAGCTCAAGAGATAGATTGGAATGGAGCAGGCCAAGAATCTACACAGAGGGGCCTAGGGAATTTCTGGATGCACCAGGACTGGCTTGCTATTAGAGACAGCCTGGACCAGACCCATCTGAGGACATAGGAGGCAGTGATGAAGGATGTCTTGCTACAGAAGTCTGGGTGTGGGGAGGCTGGTGGGAGAAGCATGGTTGAGCACATTCTTCCCAAAGCCAGCACTGAGGCCCAGACTTCCATTTATAAGGCTTCCATGGGTGGACCCAGACTACTCATATGAACACCATGCCCCAGTTACCAAAGTAGCCACACCTGAGCCTTTAATACCACAGAAGCTGAATCAGGTACAAATGCTTGAATCAAATCCAAATGGCAAATGCTCTTTAGGTCAGGTAGGATTCCATATGTGGCAACTCCTCACAGTCGGCTGAACCCAGATCCACCTCTTTATTCTTGTTCTTCTGGCGGAGGAAGCAGCTCTTCCATTCCACCCTGCAGAATCTCACACACATGACGCTTGCCCACAACAGTCTTGCACAGCATGTGCCACAGGCATGTACATGCGCACACAGAACCCGGGCAATGACTCTGGATACGGAGACCAAGCCTCCCTCACCCTCCACCAACCAGGCCAAGAGTGTGGACTGACCATGCTGGTCACAGATTTTGTCTGTGTTGAATCAAGCCCCTATCTGATGACAGCAATTACCATCAGGGTAATCTCCAAAGCTGGTAAATGGGACATAGCTAACCTCAGGGAGCTTCCAAGATGTAGAGGAAGTTGTGCCTACCTTCTACAGGACAGACAGACACAAAACTGACCGTAAGGTCCCAGCTGAGGAGCAAGGAAAAGCTCCAGCCGCAGTGAATCTTCCGAACGCTAATGCCTACAGAAGGTTTGACAGCATCTATACCACATATATCCAACCTCACTCACTTAAACCTTACTTTTTAAAAAATATTGCATAAAACACCATTCTTTTTTTAAAACTGGCTCACTAATCTATACTTAAGATCTCGGTCCTCAAATGACAGGTGTGTTTTCTAGTTATACATTGACTACTCAGCCAGAGGTAAAATTGGTCAAAGCATTGACTCTGGACCTAGTGCGTACATAATTGCCGCTTAACTTATCCATTGACAAAACTATCACCCAAATTTATTTTGACCCAGTTTCTAATGAAGAAATTCGGGGCTCAGTGGTAGGGCAGAAAAAAAAAAACCTAAGGGTGTGGCAGGATCTAGAATGTGGGCCTGTTGCCTGCTCACAGAACCCTGGAAAATACCTGATAAAGTCACCGCACTGCCCACCCCTATCCGCAGCTCTCCAGACCCCAGCCACCGGGGGTGAGGAGTGGGGGTGGGAAGATGGGGGTGGGGGGTGGCTCAGGGGAGCTGACTCGCAGGAAGGGCTGAAGGAAGAGGGGAGTTTCACAACATGTTCTTAACGGGTTGTAAGAAAGGGTCAGGGTAGGCAGCAACAAGATCCAGCTGGTAATTATCAACACTTGTGCTAGACATTCCAGCTGGCAGATGCCCTCCATGTGCACAGCCCCGGATATTGCCCAAGACAAGGGTAGGCGAATATCACTAACTCTTCTGTCCACAGCTTCAAATCATGTTAAAGTCTCTACTTCGAGGTCCTATGAAATCAAACCATTAGTCTCTTCCAATGTCATCTGTGTGCCAACTCCACGGTAGGTATAAAAGTTGGTCTTAAAAGCCATCAAGTCTTTGCCTGTAAGTATGGGGTTATGCATATATTCTTAAGTCCCATTCTGTTTCTGACACCCAGTGACTCTGAAAAGAAAGGTCAGGAACTCCAGGGCGTGAAACTGCCATCTCCATCCATGAGACAACAATGGAAAGGACTCCAAGCATCCAAAGACAGACGAGCCAATCTCTAGCTCACACTACAGACTGGTGTTGAGTCCTTCAACATAAGAATGCTGGCAGCTACATACAAAGGCAATGACTCATCCAACTAGTGTGACACATCCAGTCACCTCCCCAATCACTCAATAAGCATGCTATGGAATCCTTTGCTTGGGATCCAGCCAGGTCCTAGAAGTTCAGATAATAGCAACACAATTCTGCTGTCCTTGTGGACATTAAAGCTCAATAGGAGAGGACGACGTAGAAACAGGAAAAGTAATTACAATATGCTAAAAGAAATAAATGTTGGGAGAACCTTTACTGCTAAAAAGGCAGGCAGCATAAATCTTGTGCTTTGGGGTTCTTATAAATGAAAATTTTTGTTTTTAAAATAAATAACTGAAATGCTAAACTTGCAAATATTTTCCAATTTATAAAATTTTAGCATCAAAAATTCAGAAAAATCACTCCAAGCCCAAAAGTACAAATTGGATTGCTTAGTTGGCAGAACTAGACTGAATGTTTGACACATAGCAATGTTTTCACACGAAATAAATCTCTGACTGGCTGACAGAAATGAAAGACAAATGAATCCTAAATCACAGAGGATTCAGGTAGGGTCCCGAGAGACTAGATCTGACCCTCCATTGACCATTCAGGAAAGAGTTTATCTTTGAAAAATCTACCTAGAAATTCGATTAACTCAGCTCCATGCTGCATTGTTCTACACGGAAGCTGGCAGTGGGGATGCCTCCCTGGAGACCATTTGGGTCTCATTCAGAGCGAAGGGGCCCAGAGTCAACCCACAGACACAGGAGTCTCGCAGAAGAGTTTGTTCGTTGGTTTGCTTGTTTGCTTTTTGTTTTGTTTTCAGTAACTAAGCACTGTTTTTTTAAGGCACACTTATCTACTTACAACGTAGGGCAAAAGACTCAGCCAAAGGCTTATATAGTTCATTACTTCCTAGAGAAAGCCCAGCCTTCTCTGTGGGTGGCCCCAGAGCCGAGCTCCAGCCACAGGCAGACAGTCTTCTGTCTTAATTAGAGCACTGGTTTGACTTCTTCATTTTCATGTTTGATTATCAACCCAGCTACCAGCTAAGCAAATCATCACAGTGAGTGCAAATCCAGTCAACAGTGTTCCAGAGACATCTTAGAGGGTAACTTCTGATCCACAGAGGCTAAAGGTTTCAGCCAAAACAATAGTGATTTCCACACTAGAACTTTTGTGCACCTGCTCATCAAAGCCACACAGCAGCTGCCTCATCTTCTCGCTTGAAACCAGAACATCACATACAATTACTTAGATGTAACATAGTGTCAAGATTGAGACATTTAAATCTAAACTGCTCCAAGCAAAAGTAGCCACTTAAGTACCTTTAAAGTTATTCCATCTAAAAAACGGTGGGAGTTTTTCTTTTCCAACATCACACACCACACATCACACTTACACACCACACTCACACACCACACTCACACACCACACATCACACTCACACACCACACACCACACTCACACACCACACTCACACACTCACACCACACTCACACTCACACACCACACTCACACACTCACCACACTCACACTCACATACTCACACCACACTCACACACTCACATACCACACTACACACTTCAAACAGCTTTTGGAGGGCTTTCAATTAATTAGCGGCCCTCTTTGGAGACACTTAGGGACTCCTTTCCTTAAATGAAAATTAATCTTGTCAAATTATATAATGCATAGATTTTTGACAGATTCTTAACTTTCAAATCAAAATGCAAATATCATATAGAATAATTTTAATTTATTTACCCCACAGTAAAAACTGTCTGTTCTGAAAAATATGATGAAGATAGGCTGTTAATTTCCAGTCAATGGATATTAATTTTGTCATTCATTAAAAAGCAAAACAAGCAAATAAACCCCACAAATAACATGATGTACTGCTTTAGTATTTCCGGATTCACAACCATATGGACTAGTTCCAGTTTCTACCTCTTCCACATCCCCCACCTATGAACGTGGATGGAATATTTAATGCATGTTCGATATAGAATTATTGGCCCTTTGCATACATTTAAAATTTAGGTTAAATCGATGACTAATATGGAAAAAGAATTATAATAATAGGGAGCCTCCACATTCTAGTCAAGATGTTATTTGTTCCTCCTCTGCAGGTAACACACACTTAATTGCTGAGAGCTGCCTCACCTAGGGGCCAGGTCACTGCAGCGAATGACTGGTGAAGACGGGGAGCCAGGTTTTGAACCCAGTTTTTCTGAGGAAGTCACCACCTACCACTCTGCTCTTTTAGGTTTTATCTGCAGGACAAATTCAAACATAGTAAGGCTGGGTCTGAGGACTCAGGCCAGTGCACTTCCACTCACTACTGCAAGGGTGTTGGTCTGGGGTCTCTAGAGAAAGCGTGAGGACTCTGTTAGACTAAGGGAGAAAACGCAGCAATCTGTCTGCTCAGAAGGAGCCCTGAACCCACCATGTGTTGATCTAGAATTTCATGTAGGTCATACAATAAACTATTTCTGCATAAGTCACTATACTCTTGATGGACACTGAATCCCCCTCTCTAAAGTTATACTAACAGAGTTTTCTTAGAAGAGAGAATGCCTCCCTCAAGAAAGCTAAAATCCTAGAGTGGATTCTGATTTTCTTTTTGTCCTAACCATATTAGAAACAATACCTGATTTAATCATGAAGAATACATTAAATAAATCCAAATTGAAGAACACTCTAAAATACTGAGTAGTAATTCATAAAACAGTCAAGGTTGTCACAAATAACCAAAGTCTAAGGAGCTGCCATGGTGGAGGAAGCCCAAGAAAGGCATGAGCTGATAGGCTACCTCAAATGGGATGATGAGACCCAGAAAGGGCATCAGGAAAAACCTAGTGCAGATCAAAAAATATGGACATTAGTTCACAGAAATGTGTATTTTTAAATAAATCTTTTTAATTGTTTATTTATCCCTTATTTTATGTGTATGTGTATGTAGTTGCATGAGCTGATGTGCCCCACATGCACACTGGATCCTCCACAGCACAAGAAGGCATCAGATTCCTTGGAACCGAAGTTACAGACAATCATGTGGGTGCTGAACTCAGGTCTTCTGGAAGAACAGCCAGTTTTCTTATCTCCTGAACTATCTCTCCAGCCCACAATAACGCATATTGAATTTGATTCCATTGCAATGCAAAGGCACCTTGATGATCTAAGACGGTAGCAATGGGGAAAGCTGGGCTTGGGGCACACAGAACTCCTTCAACTCTTCCTTTGCAACTTTACACACATTCTATTCTAAAATTTAAAATTATTTTAAATTTCCTGATTAAGTAATAAAGAACTTCTGTGTCTCTAGACAGGAAAGTTTAAAAATTGATTGAGGTATCAAATTTCCTAAATTAAGTATTTTGTATATGTCAGTTGAAATTAAATGACAATATTGAGTTTATTTACAGATATAGCAAGATGACAACAGAAATAACAGATGATAACAGCAAGAAAATATTTCTATGTTAATGAGGTTTTTTATGCAATATTCAACAGTCAATACACAAATATTAAGGACTTTTATAAAGTCACACAAACTAAAAATATGAGCCCAGGAAAAGACAAAGATCAATGAAACAGAACGGCCAGTCAAAGGGGGAGAGGGACAAGAATGACTAATTTAGTATAACTAATTAATAAATAATTGAGCCAAATGTGGAGAAACTCATTAAAACTTCAGAATAATTTTATTTTAATCCCAAATGAAAAAGCTAACAACCTTGGGATTGCAGAGATGTCTCCATAGTTAAGAGCGCTTTCCGCTCCTGCAGAGGACCCAGTTTGGGTTCCAGTAGCACAAATGGTGGCCCACACCATCTGTAATTTCAGTGCCAGGGGATCCAGTGCCCTCTTCTGGGCTCCACAGGCACCAGGCACACAAAAGGTGCATATATATACATACAGACAAAACATACATTTAAAATAAATACATTGTTTAAAAAACTAACAACCTTAAAAATGAACATTGCTGAAAGATGGGTAACTTGAACTTAAGAAGGGTCTTAAATGAGAAAAGATGAGCAAGAATAAGGGAAAACACAATTTATATGTCTAAAAATGCAAACATAATCTCATAGCACAGTAATGCAGGAGGAGAGCGGGGAACGGCGTGGACAGCTACGCGTGCGTGTTGTGTCAGTACCTGAACTCAAATCCCTAGAGCCACATAAAAAGCCAGGCATGGCCGTGTGCGCATCTATAACCCCAGCACTGGGGTAAGGGACCACAGACAGGAGGCTCACCAGGGCTTCAGGGTCACCAGCCCAGCTGCTCTTACAGAAAATCCAGATTGGTTCCCAACACCCACATCAGGCAGTCCACACCCTCCTGGGTCTCTAGTTCCAGGGGATCCAATGTTCTTTACTCTCCTCCACAGCCACAGCACTAATGCAGTACAATGCAGACAAGCAGAAACAGACACACAAGATAGTTAGTTACACATGTGCATGCATATATACCACACACACATACACCACACACACAAGACATACGCACATGCATATATACCACACACACATACATCACACACACGTACATACCACACACACGTACATACACCACACACACGTACATACACCACACACATGTACTATACACATAAACACACACATATACCACTCATACACATGTATACCATACAAAGAGACACACACATATGCGCATATACCACACACAGAGACACACACATGCACATACACCACACACACATATGTCACACACACATTAAAAAAACAGTCTGGGAGAAAAATGTATGTACAACCCACAGGACCAACAAGAGAATATTATCCTTAGAATATCAAAGAAGAAACTAAAAAAAAAAAAGATGAACCATCTCTCAGAAGCAAAAAAATGTCATGAATGAAAATTCATAAATGTACAAAATAAATGCCACTAAAGATGCAAAATTGTGCACCATTAGTAATCAGAGGAAATATACATATTAAAGCAACAATCTGGCTTTATCCAGTTGACAAACAACACAATAAAAGGTGTTGGCAGAGGTATGTGGAAATAACACTCTCATACAATGCTTGTGGGAGTCTAAACTGGGACATTCTTTTAGGAGGACACATTTGCAAAGATAGCAGCAGTAGCAATAATAACAATGATGATAGCCCTGGGATTTAGCTTGCTATGGGTCAGAGCATGGCCCAAGTATTCACCAGGGATTAATTCCTTGTGTTTCAAACAACTCGGTAAAGGAAGAGCTGTTGCCATGCTGCTGTCTCCAGGGAGGAGTTCCTCCTCCTGAGCCACCCAAGGCCAGCCAGCCAGCAGGTGGCAGAGGTGGAATCCAGTTCTAAGTGGAGAATGATGCCACACTGCCCTTGCTGGAGCACAAACAGGATGTAAGGATACTGACCTCGGGAACTGCTTCTAGGAATTTGCCATAAGATCTGAGGGCCAAAAGAGGGCTTAGCAAGTAAAGGTGACTGCGGCCAAGCTTATGGACCTGAGTTCAAAACCCAGACCCACACGGTGAGAAGGGAGCTGCTCCCAAAAACTATTTTCTGACCTCAACATGTGTGCTTACATACATGCATGCACAGAGAAATAAATAAGCTAAGTGAAGTAAAAATAAAGAGAAAAGTAAAGACAACAATTGACCATGTTTATTACACCAGTTCTGCAACAACAGGAGGAAAGTGATCATATAAACTACTAGTAGAGATTGAGTAAGCAGACATTATTTGTAGAATGCATTTGGCCATTGAAACAAACTAGAGAAAATATGTTATACTATTGTTTAATGAGAAAAATGACTATAAAATAATAAACATGGAATTACACATTCTAAAATAATGTCATGTAATCTAGGCCTAAAGATAACATCTCTTTTGTGATTGGTGTTGTCTACATTTTATAGAAGTTCTAAATAAGACAGAGAAACCCTGCCTCAGAAAAAAAAATTACTTGTGTAATCAAAAGTTAGATAGTTTATTCATTATTGAAAGAAATGAAAATAAGTCAGAAAAACACTTTATACTTTGATGGTGAGAGTTTCTATAGCAATTTTTTTTAAGACAGGGTTTTTCTGTGTAGCCCTGGCTGTCCTGGAACTCACTCTGCATACCAGGCTGGCTTCAAACTCAGAGATTCACCTGTCTTTGCCTCCTGAGTGCTGAGCTCAAAGGCATGCGTCACCACCACCCAGCAATTGGCTAAAATTTTTAGTTGAAAAAACTAAAAATTAGGGGCTGGAGAGATGGCTCAGAGGTTAAGAGCACTGGCTGCTCTTCCAGAGGTCCTGAGTTCAATTCCCAGCAACCTCATGGTGGTTCACAACCGTCTGTAATGAGACCTGGTGCCTTCCGTGCCAGCAGTACATTGTATGCTTAATAAATAAATAAATAAATAAATAAATAAATAAATAAATAAATAAATCTTAGAAAAAAGAAAAATGAAAAATTAAGCATATTCATGTTCTAAATAATATAATTTTGCTGTGTATATCCATCTTGGAATGGCTAACTCAAGATAATACATGCAAGACTCTTCATTTGATTCCTGTTACTGATTTTATTCTCAATTCTGTTTTTTTTCTTTTTTCTGTTTCTATGTGATAAAACCTGTAACATAGGTATTCTTTTACAGGAGCTTATGAATGGCATATTAGTAAAGAAAATCTAACGAGACTCTTGACTCAGGCAGCCGAGAGAACAGAAGACGCTCATCACTAATGGATTAAGGGTTGAACGGTGAAATCCCTCTCATTTTCTCCACGTAGTCATGTTTGTCAGACCTCTGAGCATAGGTATAAACAAATGTGGATTCACAACTCAGAGGATGAAGGAGATCTCTGCTCCATCCCAGGACAGGGGTTTCCAGGGGCTTCTACCAAGCAGTCCCGAGACCTGACTCAAACAGTGCAGAGGGACTTGGGATACATGGGGGGCAGTGAGTGGCAGAGGACGGGAGTCCCTTCACAGCATGTGTGGATTGAGTGTTAATACCATGCCCTGTCTGACATCTGGAACCTTGAGCGCTGAAGCTACCAGTTAAACCATTAGGGCAAAGCAGTTCCGAGAGACAGGGCTCAGCTCTGGTCCACATGAGGCAGTGTTGCTCATGTTTACAATGCACTGAGCCTTATCTCTAAGGTGTCCATCTCTAGACGCAGGCAGTGTTTTGTGGTCTACCGAGCACACTCATGCCCTTCATCCCACTTGAGACTGTGAGCAGATCAAAGGACTGTTGTCACTAGCCCTTGTCATCATGCTACTTGCTGTCTCATCACTTAAAACAGTACATGACCTGAGTACCAATGGATAGATACAATCAGCAATGGACATACCAGATTTTTACCTGTCAAAGGTAGATAATAATACCTACTGTTCACGTCTGTTGTGGAGATGAACTCAAGTCCTGCTCTAAAGTTCCTGACAAGTGGCTGTCATATCAAAAACGGTAAAAGAAAGTATTTTCAAAGAAAAACAAAGTAGTTAAAAAGTGAGCAGTGGTATCCCAGGGCATCCTTCCTTCCGGAATGTGTGAGGTATGGCCACCTCAGACTTGTCAAGCCCTATGGGCCTCACGCAGCAGAAAGCCTTGCAGAGCTAGGTGCGGCTACCTAGGTTCACCACCCATCTATCCTCCCAGGTGAGCAGGTAAGAAACCCCTTCATCTTGTCAGAAAGAACAAGAAAGGCAGCACCAGAGAGGCAAGGTGGCTAAACCTGATGAGCTTCATAGGCAGAGCAAGGCCTCACTGGGAGGGAGCAGAGCTTCCAGAATGGGTGATGGATGGAGTCCTGCTGATCTGGCCTAGCCAGTGTGACAAAAGCAGGCAGTCACTGGTCCTCGTGAGGAGCTTCAAGTCTTCCACACTGCCTTCACTTAGGAGAAGGGTTAACTTCAGCAGAGAGAAGCTCTGTTGCTTCCCTGAGTCCCCCCAATTCCCTAAGCACTCACTCGTACCTCAGGCCCCAAACAGAGGTCAGAGTCCTTTTTCCACAGAGTCCTCTCTAGATACAGAACAGCTCATGTCCACAGGATCTGCTTTCTGTAGCTGTTCAAGGTGACTCTGGGCCACAGCAGAAAGAATGGCCTTGCTTCTCTTTGACTTCTAAAGATGGCTGCCATGCCGCTACAGAACCTGGAGCATGCTGGAGCCTGGCAAGGGCTCTAGCACTTCCGTACCATACATACTCAGCCGTGAGACAAAAGTAACAACATGTCAAATTCGCATGGCATTTTAAGAATTATATGACACCAGCTTGTCAGAACTAATCTATTCAATAACTTATTTGTTTGCTTCATTGACGTCCCACAAGCCAATGCAGCCTGCCAAATTCAGTCACCCTTCCTAAGATTCACCTTCTAATCTTCCCCCAAATCATTATCAGCATCTGCTGGTTCTGATGAATTTGGGCTCAGCTCTCTTTCCCGGTAAGAGGCCTGAACCAAGCTCAAAGCCGCTAGGCTCTTCTTTGGGATGCCAATGATTAAAGAAAGAACCTATGATCAAAAGAGGCAATCACAGGCTGGCGAGATGGCTCAGTGGTTAAGAGCACTGACTGCTCTTCCAGAGGTCCTGAGTTCGATTCCCAGCAACCACATGGTGGCTCATAGCCATCTGTAATGAGATCTGGTGCCCCCTTTTGGTGTGCAGGTGTACATGGAAGGAATGTTGTATACCTAATAAATAAATAAATCTTTAAAAAAAAAAAGAGGCATCGCAATTCTCTCTCATATAAAAATCCCTGTCAGTACTCAATCTCATTTGAAATGAAAATCAAAACTACAATCTACAAAAGTGACCAACCCGCCCGTGTGATATACTGGTACAACAGCGGCACCAACGTGCGGAATTAGCAAAGCACTCTCTGATTGGAATTAAGGACCGTTCCATGAGATGAACCCATGCCTGA
>JABTXL010002703.1:608136-630244 GCA_025134845.1 Neodon shergylaensis
AAGAAGAAGAAGAAGAAGAAGAAGAAGAAGAAGAAGAAGAAGAAGAAATAGGACGATGTTAGCACAGGCCTTTAATACTAGCATTCAGGAGTCAGAGGCAGGTGGATCTCTGTGAGTTCAAAGCCAGCCTGATCTACAGAGCTAGTTCTAGAACAGCTAAGGCTGCTACACAGAGAAATCCTGTCTCCAAAAAAAAAAGGAAAAGAAAAGAAAGAAAGAAAGAAAGAAAGAAAGAAAGAAAGAAAGGAAGGAAGGAAGCCCCTATACCCAGCAGTAGATGAGCAACACAAAATGAACTCAATCGTATTTTTGTAGACTTTTTGTCTCATATTATTTTGTTTTAACTTTTTTTTATCTTTGTCTTACTGGTCTTTTCCTTGTATATTATGGTTTCTAATTTGTGGGTTTTTGTTTGTTGGGTGTGTGTGTGTGTGTGCGCGTGCGCGCCTTGTGAGTTTTTTTATATACTCTGGTTTGGCTTTTGTTTTTTATTTGTCTGTTTGCTTTCTAAAGAGAGAAAAAAGAAAGGGTGTGGAGTTGGATCCCAGGGGAGGTGAGGTGAATCTGACAGGAGCTAGAGGAGGAAAACCATGATCAAAATATATTATATGAAAAAAATCTTCAATAAAGTAACAGGACCCTCTTAACATGATTTTCAGACACCCTGTGTGACATGACCCACATCATGGGTACCCTTTCATATCCCTAGAGTAGCCTGCAAAAATGCCTTGCCACCAGCACACTTCTACATAGCCTTTCCAGTCTGCCTGCCTTTACCTGGTTTGCCCTCTAACATATCTCTAAAGGATCCTGGCCCAAGCATCTTTCCTTTATGATGTAGACACACCAACGTGATCAGTCAAACAGAGTCATCATTACCAAGATCAGAAGGTATGCTGATCCCCACTTCTGCTCTTTGTGAGAGCTCCCGGAGTGTGTGTGTGTGTGTGTGTGTGTGTGTGTGTGTGTGTATCTAGTAAACTGTCTCACGAGGATCCATTTGCATTTCTGTACTCCATACTACAAGATGAGACCCTTGAGAGTAGAAACTGTCATTCTCAGCTTTGTAGCTGCAGCTTCTTGTCAATAAAGCAATGAAGGAATAAGGTCATTTCTTTCTTATTCCAGCGTAAGTTTCTGGATTGTCCCTTCCATTCCAGTCTACCTACAATACACTCCATCCCATATCAATCGATCTATCCTCCAGCCCCAGATCCAAGCCTTCCCTTAGCCTCTTGGACACCCACCATAGCGGTCCCTTGTCTGTCAGTTTCTGTTCCCATCACACATGTATACCTTTGTGTCTACAATGTTCCCATCACACATGTATACCTTTGTGTCTACAATGGCACTTAATGATATTTATATCTATTTCTTGTGTGAGCATACAACAGAGATTCCAGTTATGGCAATTTAATAGTAAATAGTGTTAAAGTTTAAGGCTACCAGAGATATTACACAGTAACTTATAGATCCTAACTCATTCCTTCAATTAGTTCTTCTACATCCAAGTGGTTCTACTTTGCCTAAATTGTACCACTTGAAACAACCATACCAAGAGGGGAAAAATGGTGTTTTGGCTAAAGAAATAAGAAGCAAAATCGGGGGGTGGGGATGTGTGTTCTGTTTTAGAAGGAAAAGACTGTGTTCTGTAACCATAAAGTAATACAACAGAATCTTGAACCAACTTGAAACAAATCCCATTAGCACTTTGCTAAGACAAACCAAATGAATACTCCAGTCTGAACACCTTACATACAGTCTGAGAGTAGCAAAGATAATGAGAATAGTAACAGTTCTATAGCCCTACAGCCATCAGTCAGTCCCAGAATAACACCGACATTTGTTGAGAGTGTTGATCAAGAGTGTTGCGTGTGCTGACACTGGCAGCTGTATACAGGATCTATCTACTATTTACAGCTTCCGTCCTTTTCTGACTCAATTTTCCTGTAAATAAAGCTGGGGTAAGGTGAGTGAATTAATTACATAAACATGCTTAGAAAAAGGCTAGCATGTACCAAGTCTCCCAAAAGTGGCTTTCTATGTACTCCCAAGTTGGTTACTAATCCTAAGGGTCCTCTACCTATGAAATTGCTCTCTGGCTCAGACTACTGAAGGAAAATTAAAAACTACAGGGAGCAGATATCTGTGTACTACCATTGTATTTTCTTCATTTTAAATTAATCTATTTAGCAGTTTGTGGGAGACTGTATGTATGAGTGCACACTTGTGTACATGCACACCGAGGTCAGAAGGAGATAGTCTCCTCTACCACCCTATTAATCTATTAATCTATTTAGCAGTTTGTGGGAGACTGTATGTATGAGTGCACACTTGTGCACACCGAGGTCAGAAGGAGATAGTCTCCTCTATCACACTTCCTATTCCTTCAAGAAAGGATCTCTTCCTGAACATGGGGCATGGCCGCAGTTTCTGCTTATCTAGACTGGAATCTAGCAATACCCAATGATCTTCCTGTGTCCATCCCCCCTCAGAACTGGAGCTACCAGTGTGCATGGAACACCTGTCTTGGTTCATGATGCTGGGATCTGAACTCTAATCCTCCAATTTTGCAGTGAGTGTTTCTAACCACTGAACCATCTCCTCAGCCTCACCCAACCATTATATTCTTCTAGCAAAGCCTTCATAGCAATATGATAGGAGCAATTTGTATTTCTCTTTTTCTTATTTTTCTTAAAACATGGTCTCACTATGTAGCTCTGGCTGTTCTGGAACTCATTCTGTAGACCAGGCTGGCCCAAACTCACAGAGATCTACCTCCCTCTGCCTCAGTGCTGGAATTAAAGGTACGCACACTACACCTGACCAAATATATTCCTTGTCTACTTTTAAATAACTATATCATTCATATAAATAAGGACACATTTCAAAACTAGCCTTGAGCTTTGTCTGCAGTCATTGACATCAGAGTAGCCCGTGTGCCTGTCAGCTGAGAAACGGCTGTGTAACTGAGGCAGATGCAACTTTAAATTGTGAAGGAATGGTGGCAATCAATAATTTGACATTACACCTTTCAGCACTGTGTACCCCAGCATGGTCCAAATGCTTACACCAGTTAATCGCTAACACCATGGATATAAGTATGCTAACATCCCAATTTAAAAAAGGGGAAACTGGCTCTAAGAATGTCCAAAACTTCAGATCATGTGACTAAGGTGTAACAAGTATCTCCTCTGCATCCAGTCATTCCAGCCCCAGGATCCAGCCTCTTAACTGCTGTACTAATTTATTACTGAATGAAAAAACAAAACCACAAAGCAAAACAAACAAAGGGAAGGGAAAGAAAGACAAAATAAACTACTCAGGTAACACAAGATACACAACCATCTGATTCATAAATACATACATAGAGGTAATGAAATAAGGGGAAAATCCACACCAGATTGTAACATCAGCGCCCTATGGGAGGATGCTGTAGGAGCAACAGTTGGAAATGGTGATCACAAAGAATCTCACGCTTACCCAAAATAGATCAGTGTTTAAAAGAGACAACATCCCAGTATTGTAAAGTAGTTTGGGTTTTACAAAATAAAAACCATCAGAAGGAACATGTTACTTCTGCATTAGATGCATTACCAAATGTTAAGGAAGAAAAGGTTGTCTTTTTCTCCTTCCTTAAGGCAACCTGGGGGATTCACCCAATGAGGGAAAAAAACTCCAAAAGCTCCACAATAAATTCATCCTAATTTCTCGGAGACCTTCAACCCAATCTCTTCCTCAGTGCCACAGAACTCATGTCTTACTCCAATGTAATTATTCCTTATGATTTTGTCTATTTTTCTAACTCTCGGTTCTTGACTGATACGGAGTAATTTAACTTCTCTTTTAAGGCCCTTTACTCGTGTGGAAATGGCCACGTATCCTTCAAGCACACCCTCTAGCTGGCTGTAATGGTGGTGGGAGAAACAGTTGTGTGGATGAGGACACATCATGGTGACAACAGTGGAAGTGACTGTGGTTGTTACGGTGGATGAGACGGTGATGGTGGAGGCTTGTGCAGAGGTGACAGTGATAGACTGGTGGCACTTGAGGTGCAGTGGGTGGCACAGTGTGGTAAGGAGTAATGGCGCTGGTGTCCATGGTGATGAAGACAGTGGTAATGGTGGGCAGCAGAGGTACTGTTACTGAGGTGGATATTGCCGTGGTAGCAGGGGAGGCGATGATGATGATGATGATGATGATGAATGGAGGTGGCACTAACATTCAACGTGATCCCAGCAGTAACGAGGAGTGGCAGAGGTGGTGGTGTTGACAATGACAATGAGCTGGGGTGGTAATAGGAATAGGGTAGTGATGATAATGACAGAGCCAACAGATGATAACCGGTCTGTACTCGACATTGGGCAGAGAATTGGAAACAATGGTGGTGTAGACATGGTGCTGGCAATATGAAAATAAAGGTACTGGACTCAAAAAGTATACAAAGCAAAAAAAATGATAACTCTGTTCCCAGGGCTACCAAAGTACATAGAAATAGATGACCCCAAATATAATGGCTCCTAAGTTGGACTACCAGACTTCTTGCTCCTTTCCAGCCACAGAGGTTTGCCCCTAGTCTCGGGATTCTGTGTCCACTCTACTTTGAGCTTATCTGGGATCTTAATTTTACATGTAGACTTGAAAGAAAAAAAACTGAAGAGAGTGAGGCTACACCAATACATCCTGTTCATAGCCAACCTCTAACAATGATGATAATGATGGTGGCTGCCTTAGCTCACCCTGGGTAAGCTGCAGCCATACCTGCTAGAGTCTGGCCATACTAATTGCCATTTCCTATGTGGGAAGGTCACCAAGTAGGAGGTGAGGCCACATTCCAGGAGGGGTGGCAATGCTCCACTGGCCACACCTGTCCCAACATTCCCACTGACACTGAGCCCAGCTAAGGACAGTTGTCCTGTTCTACAACAAACATCGAGGTTGGCAATTAAGCTAAAAAATCAGAAACGAGTTACTGAAAAGAAAAGAAAGAAGGGGAAAGAAAGAGAGGAAGGACGGAGCGAGGGAGGAAGGGAAGGAAAGGGGCAGATCCCCATGCCCACAACAGCCTGCCCAGACACAGCAGAACCACACCAGCTAAGGCATCTCTGGAACTCAGAAGCATTTCCGAAACTCATTCGAGCAAAGGCAAGAAGCAATTTGGACTCAAACCAGGTTAGTTCCATCTTTGTCAGCCAAAGGCTCAGCTGAATCACACCCATTGTTTTGCACTTGAATCACTGGGATTAGGTAGAGTAGGAGCAACAACTGAAGTCACCCTGCTCTCACATGCCCCGATTCCTTCCTCTGTAGTTCATTGAGCTTCTAGATCTAACATTATGCTGAGCAAGAATGTGGATTAAGTCTGACACCAACGTGCCCATCCATAGCCAACTTGCCATGGTAATGATTGTGATGATGGTGGTAATGTCGCCAAGGGCTGGCTCTCAAGTCGAACTGGGTGACCTGGTCGCCAAGACAAGTTCACCCTCCATGAAATCACATCTCTGTCAGGCCGCAAATGCAGAGCTCCTCCTAAAGTCATCATTCATTCTTCCACTCTTCCTGTTTCCACAAGTCTGGTCAGCAAGCTCCTCCTGAGATCTGTGCAGTCTGCACACAAAGGACAGCACTGTGTGACAGACCCACAATTCTCTCCTTCATGAGAGACTAACAGGTCAGCTAGAGTCCCAGCCTCTAAGGGTCTTCCACTTCACGGATTCCACAGAGATTCAACCTGGAATTGACCCAAGACTGAAGGACTAACCAAATGACTTCTACCCAGAACCTTTGGGGTCTAATCTCTAGACATACACTACACATACACTTGAGCATCCTAACCCACTGTAGTTATCTCAAACAAGAAGGACAGGCTGCCAGCAATTTCGCGATGAGTTTTAAGAGTAGCAATTCCTATGCTTTCTGTCTTGAATTTTGAAGTCAAAGCTAGAGGAAACTTTAGATCAACTACTCAGATTCACTCATTGGTTCAAATGAGAAAACTAAGACAGCCCAAGTCAAGCTGCCCAGCGCAGCTTAAAACTCAATTCATTTACCACCGAGCTAGAATGTATACCACTGAGACAAAGGCAAGGATATATTTGTTTCATCTAGAACAATGTATAGCAACTACAATAGTTCTCAGAAACCATGTACTGACACCGATGTTGAATTCCATCACAAAAGAAATCAAAGTTACTAAAAAAAAAAAATAGCTGAGAGCCTGGGATCCAGGCAAATGGGGCTACCAAGGCTACCAGCCAAGGCTCGGGAACTTCCGAGTGTGCAACCTTAACATGCTACTTACATTCCCCACACTTCATTTCTGTCCACAAGTGGCATGGAAGGTGGCGAGGGTCGACGGAGTATGGAGAACAGAGTGTATGGGATACGGCCGATAGTTAGAGCCCACTGAGTGATCATTGTTACCATTGGCAGTAACACTGAATGACTTAGAGAAGAAAATAGATAAGGACGGACAGAGCAAGATTAACCAGAACTTTGGTCTAACATGAACCACAGAGGGCACAAGCCCTGTGACCACATTCCACATCCTCTAATTGACACTTGACATTTTGCCAGATTCTTATGCTTCTTTTCATTTTTTTTACTATAGCTCTGACCCTTATTCACAGAGTGCTGAGTAGGTAGAGACCCCCTCATTTAAATAAACTGTCAACCTTCACATGGAACACCAACACCAAGTTTTTCCACTAGCTTTACCAAACAGATCCTGTGTAGTCATCACAGCAGCCTCAAATCATCGGCAAAGCAAATCCACTTTACACATAAAGAGAAGGCTCAGAAAAGTTAAGGAATGCAATGTAATCCTGCAGCAGGCAAGGCACTAAACCAGGTTTATACCGCAGATTTCCTGAAACCAAACCCATCATGGAAGTCTCTCCATAAAGCACGGATCATTCTCAGGAATAAGTTAGAAGAAGAATGGAAGAGTCTGGGCACTCTAGGCTACATCAGAAGCTCCTAGGATGCATTGTCTAAGCACGCCTCTGGCCTTGTCCTAAGAGGATGCTCAGAGTCAGCTCCTGAAACGTGAGCTGCTCTAGGTCTGCAATCTGGTCCTAATGGGCAGGTGGGTCTATGGCCACATGGAGAAGGGAGTGTGCTCTAGAACCTTGGCTGAACACAGCAGGACACCTATATCACACCACCCTTCCCAGGAGACCTGGGAAACCTCCATGGGAAACAGTAAAGGAAAGCATGGGAAAGATGCCTTTGTCTCCGCCACAACGTCTCCAAGATCTATGCACCACCACAGTGGCTATATATTTAATACACTTCTCCATGTCAACTCTCTATTTGTATTTGCTGAAATTATTATTTTTTTTTTTTGGTTTTTCGAGACAAGGTTTCTCTGTGGCTTTGGAGCCTGTCCTGGAACTAGCTCTGTAGACCAGGCTGGTCTCGAACTCACAGAGATCCGCCTGCCTCTGCCTCCCGAGTGCTGGGATTAAAGGCGTGCGCCACCATCGCCCGGCTGAAATTATTTTTTTTAAACATTTTCCTGCAGTGTTGCCTTCCTTTACCCCACCCCTAAGCAAACACATCTATAAAAGTCACAGATCTGGAACACTAACACACATTGAAAGAGACATACAACTACTAGAATGAGGAGGGCTCATGATTCATGCTTCAACTCCTCAGCAATCTACAAGGAGAAAAATGTGCCTAATTAGTAGGAGGTGCAATCAAGTGCCAAGTATAATTTAATCCAGATACTGACATCACATTTGTGTTGAAAATGAAAGAACAATAATTCAGAAACCACTGGTGACAAATCCTTTAAAGCTTGCAAAATGACGTAACCTGACTTTACCTCCTGGGGGTCTACTGGTCCCATGGCCTTTAGGACTCACTGGAATGAAAGCAGAGATGAAAGCAGAGAATCCTGAACTGCCTGCGGGCAGGTGGTTATTATTTTCTCCAGACTAAAACTAGCCCTGCCACAGAGCTAGGAAAGATTCTTCTGTCTTTCCTCCTCTCTTTCCTTCCCTCCATCTCATTCTTTCTCACATACTGACCATGTGTCCACAGACTCTGGACTTATTAAAAGCTGCGATTCCATCCCTGTTTTCTGAGGAGCAGTCTTGCTGGGACAGTGGAAAATGAGAAGAAAATGTATATTGTCTCATTAGGCCAAACACCTCACACCCAGTCCAGGATGTTAACAACCAGAAGTGGGCAGTCACCTGTTGGGCCAAAATTATCTCAGGGCCTATACTTCGAGGCCTGTAGGACAGAGAAAACCCTGGTTCAAGTTTGAGTGAGGATGAGACAGCAAAAAGTAGGTAGACACCCTCCAGCCAGGGGGAGCGTTTGGCTGCCTCTCATGGGCTGGAGGTACCCCCACACCACAGGATGTCGCTTAACCTTTATAAGCAGACGGATGCTCACAGTAATAAACTGAGTTCCTGCTTTGACTCGACTCTCTATTGCCTCTGATTGTCCTGCGCACTCACCTTTCCCTGGGGAATAAGGAGGCTCAAGAAGACTAACAGTCACCCACTTTTTTCCTACTAGCATTCATTACGGCCATATCAGTTGTTGTGCTAGATAAGTGAGATGTAAGACAATGAACAAGTCCTAGCTCAGCTTCCTAGGGGGTCCTCAGTCTGACAGTGAGGCCCTGAGGTGGGAGCCATCGTGGACAGAAGGTCTGCTAAGGGGTAGGCATTACACAAATCCAAGGAGGAAGGCTGTCTTGCAGCTAGAAACAAAAGCACAGCAGGCGATGCAAGGCGTAAACAGCCTGACTCAGCAGGAAGGGCAGAGCTGTGTTTGAACAGAGGATGTCAGGCAGAAACCTGATTATGAAATGAGGACACTGAAGAATTTTAGCAAAAGAAAGGTCATAATTTTGGCAAATCTACTGCCTTGCTAGAGGTAGAAATTTTGATGAACCATGTGGGTCAGTTCTGCAACACCATTGCTAGAGGAAACAACTCAGTCACTAAGCACACCAAGAGCTGACAAATGAGAGTGAGAGAGAGAGAGAGAGAGAGAGAGAGAGAGAGAGGCCCCTGGGCCAGGGAGGAGACCAGCAACCTATCTGCCTTCCCAGGGAAAGGGAACTGGTTCTTGAGAAAGAGTGGGATGAAAGGAGAATGCTGACACCCAAGGAAGGCAAGGGTTATGAACATACATCATACATATATCACACACAGAAATACATACGTATATCATACGCATAAGTGTGTCTGTGTATACTTCAAACATAGCCATGTGAAGATGCACAGATACATTTATACACAACACACACATAGATACATGCACCCATGAAGGAACACATAATGTTTTATATGATTTGTATACACAGACATATGTACACATTTGCACACAAAAGCAGTGTGAGAGCCAGGCTCGAGTCAGGAGAAAGAGACCAGTTTTCCTTTCTCCAGTCTTAACAAAAATGTCATCAGTTCGAGGATCTCTTCTGTCCCCTGCATTCCCCAAGCTTTGGCACTTAACTATCAAGCTTTCTAAATGAACTCTTTTCCAGATGAACCTCTAGGCTGCCTCCCCTCCCCGCCCCCAAGCCTTTGTGTCCTATTACCCACACATCACGACTTAGCTTTTCACCACACATTCTCAAGCAAATCCTGGCCCAGGAGCTTGTGAACAAAATGTGATATTTAAGGAAACAAGATAGAATCAAAATGCAAAGAGAAATCAAGAATTCTACAAAGCAAAACAGAGGCCAGCGAACTGAGGCACAAGGCACGGGCAGCCAAGAAGAAAAGTTTTGGGAGGAGAGGGGGCAGTTTACACACAACAGACCTTCCTCACTGGCCTTATAAACTCCACCGGGTATACAAGGGAAGGCGTGGTCTCAGCCCACCGGTAGGCAGGGAAAGAACCCAAAGCAACCCAAGGGACACTGCAGGGCTGCTGGAAGGCCTAAGATGGGGCGAGAGTAATGAGAATTCATCAATAAAACCAACAGTTACAGAGACCACAGAGTGGCGCTGGGATATTTGTCCAGCAGTGTCACAAGAGCTCCCAAAGGTGAAGCTTATACGAAAAGGAAGTATAACAAGAGAGAAGAAGAAACAGCATGAAGCTACCGACATTCGATGCCGTGCATTAGAAACTGCGATTCTAGGGAACTTCGCTTTGCTTTGCTGTCTGTTGTGCATTAGAAACTGCGATTCTAGGGAACTTCGCTTTGCTTTGCTGTCTGTTGCTGTTGTTAACGAGCTGTTTGCTTGCTCATTTGCTTAGCAGAGTAAGTTACTAGTGGCTCAGTTGCCACCACCAGAGGATTCACCCCCAGAGCACAAACACACAACGTGCAATGGCACGGGTACACACTCACACAAGTCAATCTTTCCTCTTGGTGCAAAGCAACATAAGCCAGTTCAGGAAGACAGAAGCAACGCAGACTACCTATGTGTCTGTCTTAACTCTGTACAGCAGTGCATACCCTTGCTAAGAACACTCCACATAGGCTATTCTTTACACAGGTCACCCTCCCTGTTCCCCCACTCTCCACCTGATGTGGGAAATACTTTCAGAGAGAACGATTACCAGATTTCTCAAAATTCCTGACTGGAGCTTGAGGCTGGCTGGCCCTGGAGAGGACTGAGGTCCCCACACTTCCTGCTCAGAAGTCTGTAGCTCCAATCACCAGGTCTAGTCTCTTCACTACTTCTGTCACTTCCGGTGCCTCCCTTCTCCTGCCCAGAGAGGGGTACCACAGGAAGACGGGGTCAGAGGGACTGGGTCATAAGTGACTTAGACTGACTTTATGGACCGCAAAACTAGAGCTAGTATCTTGCTGAATTCACAAACTGTTGGTACTGAGGCTGGGTTTAGAACACACACACACACACACACACACACACACATGCGCGCATGCGTGCGCACTCCCAACAGTGAACTGATTGCATGTAGCCAGAGTCAGAGAAAGAATGGTGCAGGGAATATTCTGAGAAACAGGAAGCAGGAGGTGAGGAGCAAATGGGTACTTTGAGTGGAAAGTGTTAGTTGATGGGAGAAAATCCATGGATGTGGTCAATTTGTTTAAGCTGGTTTAATGGAAAATTAAGTCAGTTTTTATACCCCAAGGCCATGAAGCTAAATTCTCATCATCTCTTTAGTTGAGGAACAGATATTAACCAAGTATTTACTCTGAGGTCCAGCTCTGAGCTGGGTGAGACTGGAGAGGTAGGTTCTGACTCCACAGACCAAGGCATCGGGGCTCCCTTTACTAGAGACCCATCAACTAAACTGCAGTGGCTGTTATGTTTATAAACAGTGGAGAAGTGTCATTCACCCAAGGTCATTCGCCTGAGTGCAACTGCTATTGAAATAAGAGCTACAACTTGAATAATGCTCAAAAAATTAACAATAACCAACGAGTCTGAAGTGTGGGGTTTGTTGGTCAAGACAGAGACCAGATCCACCGTCCATTTGTGAACTTTCAAAAAGTTGTGGCAATAGAGAAGTGGCCACAAGGGGGTCTTAACAAAAGCATGTCACCAAAATGGTCTCCCCACTCCGGTGGGGGGGGTGGGTGGGGGGAGATGTTTCACAGAAGACACAGGAGTCTGAGATTGTCCTGGGCTTTCAGGACAGACCCTGTCTCAAAGAAAAACAAGCTGCAAAGAATCCTTACCCTGCCTTGCTTTGCAGTGGCCTTGAGTCAAGGGAGCAGCTCAACCCAGACAGCTGAAGCTAAAAGGTGCGGGTTTGAAGACCTGCTCTTGCCTCTCAGTCCTAATTTCCAGATTCTGTTTGACTTTAGGCTCAATTAAAATAACACACATAAGACACTCAAGGAAATAAAGGATGGACCAGTTAAGGGTCCAACATTCATAAGCCACTGACAAGCTGTCCAGCACCTGAAAAGCTTCCAGCTGTGTTCCTTATCTCAGAACCCAGCTGGACCACGATGCTGAAGCACTCACTGCTCCTCCCTTCTAGTAAAGTTTACATGGGAACTCAAGATGTGGGCCCTGTCCCCTCAGGCTACACAGCAGCTATTTTCTTGTAAAAGCTGGGCCTCGCCATTATGAGATTTCTTCCAGGACAGAAGCTAACATGCCCAGGTTGACAACATTCTTCAGCTTGTCAGAATAGCTATAAAACTTTTACTGTCATTTTAACTATACCGTCCCATACCGCCAGCTCCAAGAAGAACACCGTTCAGGGGGAAACCAAAAAAACAGAAGCAAAATCTGTAAAGGGAGAAGTGCAGAGTGGTATCTTCAGAAAGCCGAGTCTAGTGCTGGTCTTGCTGGGTGGCCTGGAGGAATGGTTCAGCCTGCCTCCAACTTGAGATCTTCATCTACCTCTGAAACTGAGAGAAAACTGGAAAATAGCCACAGGAGCTTCAAGCAGGGTGAATGGGTGGAACTGTCCCAGAAGACCTGGGAACATTCAGGAATGCATCCTCTGCTCTGGCCTCAGAGGGATATTGAAAAGGCTGAAGCCGAGAGGTGGTGGCGCACGCCTTTAATCCCAGCACTCGGGAGGTAGAGACAGGCGGATCTCTGTGAGTTAGGACAGGCTGGCCAGCCTGGTCTACAAGAGCTAGTTCCAGAACAGCCAAGGCTGTCACACAACTTAGCTTTTACATTTGTCTGTTCACTATGATGGGGCGCGGGAACAAGCGCGTGAGCACTCACAAGTTTGAGCACTCTAAACCTGGCCTCCCAGTTTAGAACTCACCAAGATATTAGCTTCCAGGCTTCAGGTTTGCCATCCATAAAGCCAATCTATGTGGGATGCTGAGAATGACAAGCACATGTGCAGAGTCAGGGGAACGAACTTAGGTTGCTTGGCAGCTGGCACCCTTCCTCGCCGAGCCATCTCGCCAGACCCAACACTATCCTTGACAAAGGCTCTGAGAACGTGAGCAAATCCAACACCTTCCGAGATCCTTCACCATCTACAAAAGAGGGTAACATGTGACTGAGAGCACAGGACTGTTGAGGAAAATCAAATAGGGCCAGCAGGAGACAAGCCTATGAATATATCCACGTGGGAAGTGTGCAGGCCTGGGTGACTGTGCCTGGATGCACTGCTCACCCTAGCTGCATCCTTAAGCTCTGAGGACCTTTAAATGATTCAGCATAGTCCTCACCACTAGCAAAATAACGACCTTCATGAATACCCAAAAGAAGGTCAACCTGGGTCCACATTCTGATTAAGACTCAACACACAGGGACTTTAAGATGGAGAGCAAAGACATTACCAGAGCCTTCCCCGGGGACAGCTATAACTCAGAAGAGAAACCAGTCCAATAGATGTGCATGAGCGGGTACACAACTCACAACTGTAGTAGAACAACTCTCTTAGGTGGTACATGGTAGCTGCCGCAGTGTGGAATGAACTGAAGGGAGATTGCGATTCAAATTCGTTCCCTAGAGAGAGAATTCTACCACAGAAGCAGTCTCTCAAGCCTCAAAGCCCTTCTCTCCACTTAACAACCAGGGACAACCATTCCTTCACAGCCAGGAAGTCAGAAGAGAGGCAGAAATGGTAGCCTCACAGAGTGCCTGGATGTTGAGACTCTTCCTGGGCCAGACTTGAAAACTGCTCCTTAACCATGAAAATGGAAAAAGTCTCCAAACCTCTGCTCCTGTGATGCTGAGCTCCCACACTCCCACCCTGAGTGTATTTTATTCTTCACCAACCATTTGATGTGGTTTGAACTTCAGTTAGAGAAACAGCCGGAGTTCAGTCATGAGGACTGATCTAGAGATCCTTAAAAGTTGTGATAAGCAATCTTATAGTAAACCAAAGCTCCCCAAAATCAAGGGATATAAACTTGCCCGAGTCTTCAGCCCTAAGATCCAGGAACCTTGTGGCCCCCCGTCAGAGAAGCAGCCTTCTCAGAGATTCCAGAACCTTCCTTCCCTATGTCTTTTCCAATAGAGCTTGTAAACACCGCCTGATTTTACATCACAGTACCAAACATTCTTACACTGTCTTTCTCCCTCCTCTCCACCTGCTAGGAAGAAGATACCTGCAGAAGTCGGGGGCTCCAGCAGAGATAAGCTAAGCCTAGCAGGAAGGAATCTTCAACATTTGTGGTTAATGAATCAGAGGCTGAGATTTCTCTAAGATCTTAACTGTGATTGTGTACAAGACCCGCAACTGAACCATCTCACTCCTAACTGTCTGAAAGTCTCGAGAGGCCTCAGTTCCAGTGAGACTCATCAAATACCAACAAACACTTAAAGCTCCATCCCTCTCTACAAATACATGTACATGTGGGGTCAGGGGCCATGGCCCAATCGATCATGTTGCACAGGTCATACATGCTAGTGTGTGTGCATTTCAGGGTTCAGTGTCCAAAGACTACAAATCTCAGAAATTTGATATGCCAAGTCTTACAAAACCCCAAATATGCATGTGTCGTAAGTCGACAGAAGCCTATCATTTCCCGGCTGATGTGACATGAAGTGGTAATCAGGTTTTTATATAGATATCTCAGTAAGAGCACTCTTGGTGCAGGGGATTACACAACAGGTTTCGAGAACACTCACACGCAAGATTAGTTAAGAGCAAGAGCCACAGGTCTGGTGCCACTGTGAGGTCCCGTCCCCTACATGGTCTGCCTGTTAACAGAGTGGATATACTACTTAGAAGGGGTTTTCCCTACTAAATGATACATGGGGTGACAAAAGCAATCACAGAGCGTTATTCTCTCCTCCCACTTCCCTAACTGCACAAAAGACACTCGCCTTCTCAATCTCCCTGGTGTTTAACATAACGTCCTGGACACTGGTGCTGCCTGTACCAAGGAACACAGAATTCGAGTCTCAGATTTACCTCATAGATGAGACTAGAACAGTGGTTAGTATATGCTAACAAGGGAAGGCAAACAGAACAGTTGGAGGATGGATGCATGGTGGGTACCAAAACATAGTGAATAAGAAGAAAAAATTCCTATGTGCCCTGTCACTGTACGGTGATTACCATTTACAATAATGTGTTATATATCTCAAAATAACCATAAGGAGCTCAAAGTTCCCAGAACAATAGAATGTTAAATATTTTGTTCTCATCATTTCACATGTATCAAATCACCACACTCATGGGTGTAGAGCCATCCACTGGAGCATGGGAGGCCCAACTGGAATCAGAAGTTCTCGAGGGGGAGGGTAGGAAATTGGGAAGGAGTGTGGAGAGGTCGTGGGGAAAATGCAGAGAGTTGGACATGACCAAGGCACTTGTATATATCATTAAATTCTCAAAGAATACATTTCGAAATGATAAATAACAAGATTTTCTAATCTTATTGCATGTTTCTGGCTATCCTGAAGCTCATTATGCAATCCAGTTTGGCCTCAAACTCACATACATACACCTACCTCTGCTTCACAAGTGCTAGGATTAAAGGCACAGTTCCTTCACAACCAGCTTAATAAGCAATATTTTTTAAGAGAGCTTTGGGACATGAGTAGATTTTTTTAATTATTCTTTTTATTTAGTTTTATTCAGTTGCCATTAGAAGCCATCTCATTTGGAGAAATCATTGATTATGCTATCAAATAGGTAGCCCTTTATGACCCAGTCTAGTGTGCTTCCATCAAGGTCTATTGACACTGACAGCGACAGGTGTTATTATGAGTGCCTCCACAGTGACACTACTTGACGCATGGCTGATCCTGATTCAGATGTGCTTTCTGCATGAAGCATGTTGGTTTCAGAGCCTAAGTATGGGAAAAAGAATGTAAAATATCTGTTATATTTTTATATTTACTACTTGTTGTGGGATTACTATTTGAATATAATAAAGTATATTAAAACTCAAAAAATTCATCCCAGTGGATCACACACACAAAAGACGTGGAAATAAAAGGTAACTCTTAAGAAAAGGAAAGGTCAATGGGAGAAGAAGGGAATAAGCGGGGAATGAGGATGAAAATGACTAAATTTGATTGTGAAGAGCATGAAACTGTCAAGTAAAAATGGAAGAATTATCACACTATAATCCATAAAAATACAGCAACTGGGAGGCAACTAAAATTAAACTTTTAGTCATTTTGAATTCTTAGCTGTTTGTAGTGGATTATACTTGTGTTTTCTAAGGTTTGGAATTTCATTTAGAAACACTGTGGCCCTCAAAACCTCTGGGACTGAATAAGAGACTGAAACTGATTTTCTAGCTCCCATTCTGTAAAAAAAACCAACGCAAAACGAAAACCTGTAACTTAAGACCCAAAACTTTGAGACACTAAGGGAGAACACTTCCGGATAGAACACAGGCAATGACTTCCAGAAAGACCCCAATAGACAAAGTAATTACAAAGAAAAATTAACAAATGTGATTGCAAGAAATGCAAAAGATTTTGCTGTACATAGGAAACAAGAGAATAAAGAGACAGCCCAAAAAATGGAAGCCACTCACCCAGTGGGTGACCAAGATACAGAATATATAAAGAATTTTAAAAGTTGAACATCAAAAAGAACAGATGATCTAATAAGTAAACGGGCAAAAGAACAAAACAGGCACTTTCAAATGGCCAAAAATTCGACATTTTAGCCGTCATGGATATGCACACCAAAGCTGCGTGGAGATTCCATGTCACTCCAGTCAGAGCGGCTTCCAACAAGAGAGAAGGAAACAGACAAACAAAGCGGTAAGAATTTGACGGGGTTGAGAATACTGATAATGCCGATGAGAATGTAAATAAGTTCAGCTACTACAGAAATCAGTGTGGAGATTCCTCAGAATATGGAAAATACAGCCTGCATATGATTCAGCTATCCCACTTCTGGTGTACACCCAGAAGAAACAAGTCAACTTACTCTAGCATTGCCTGTATACCTGTGCTTGTTGCATCACAACAACCAAGTTATGGAACCAGCATAGGTGTTGGCTAGATAAGAAAATGTTGTCTATATGCACAGTGGAATTTTTTTCACCCATAAAGGAGAATAAAATATGATTTTATTTTATAATCAATGACACTTAAATACCAAAGAGGAATGAAAGTCATGATTTCTGAATTACAGAATTACAGACTTCTCTTTCCCTAAATGCCCCCACTGACTGCATGGTAACTTAGACTTTTCCTACAGACTGGCGAGGACGTGGTGATGGGCCACTGTGGTCCACAGAGCAGTGCTAAGAGCCACTTGTTCCCATGTATCCTGACTAAACAAAATGACTCTTTTATGCCGGTGGCAATCACTCTCCAAAGAGGATGCTAGCTTCGAGCTGAGAAACTTGCCTTCTCAAACAGCTCCTGGCTTCTCTCTACTGTATCCTCTAAGGACAGAAACACCCAGGATCCTCCTTGGTTCACCTGAGTTCACAGTGTCCAAATGAAACAAGTGCCACAAGTTTCTAAAAGCCAAAGTCTAATCAGGATCATTTAGATCATTAATGCTCCCCCA
The DNA here is from genome assembly GCA_025134845.1 of Neodon shergylaensis. NCBI lineage: Eukaryota > Metazoa > Chordata > Mammalia > Rodentia > Cricetidae > Neodon > Neodon shergylaensis. The sequence goes on from JABTXL010002703.1 coordinate 625,510, forward strand.
TAATTAAGTCAATTTCTGATTAGAATTGTCATTTCAAAAGAGCTGGGTGGAGCAAGGTTCAACTGTGGTATCTTAATAGCAACTGAGTTCCAATTATGAAAGAAGTGGGAAACACTTTATTCTTCATACACAAAGGGGCTGCTCTTGGCTCCAGGGTCTTCAGGGAAGATTTGAGTCCGTCTCATAGGAGAACAGTTGAGCTGGCTGCACACTCCTTCTTGCCAATAGCATCCAAGGGCAGGCTTGACTTGAAGTGAGAATGTGCTGTCCTGTCAGAAAATGGCAGGGAGAGCATAACACATTTACACTTTGTAACTATTCCTTCTTCCCGCTCCTATGAAATAGATATTAGGGCTTCTGCTTGGTAGACAAAGCAAGTGAGGATCAGAAAGCCTCAACTTTCAACAGCTACTGTACTCCTCCATGGAGGGATTGCATGAGCTACTGTGACTTTGCCCATGGTAACACAGGTGACAAGCAGTAAAGGAAAGACCCAAACCCAGTCACCAAACTCAAGTCCACTCCATTCTATGGCTGCCCCTCAGAGGCCTAAGTCACCATGCGTCATCACAGGACATCTGAGACAAAAGGCCATGGTGGAAAGGACCCCAGGATCTATCTTGCTAGTTTTCACCTCTACAAGCAAAGTCATTATCGACCAAAATACCTGCTATCACTAGGAACAACTCAAAGTAACCTGGAGCCGGTTAGTTACAATGCTGTCCATCGTGTACCATCCAGAACTGGGAGCTGGAGACTCATAAACCCTAACAACCAACAGGCAGGATGGAAATACCCCAACAAAGTATTCATGGCACCAAAGTAGAAAAATTGTGGCAAAAAGAGAGTTGGATTCTAAGGTTTTGAAAATTTCCAAAGTAATGAAGACCAGGAATCAAACAGCAAAATTTGAAAGATGCTACTCCTTGGACTAATGTCTGAGATCTCCAGATTCCCTTTAGCTGCTTCACAAGTCTGGAACCTATTCCCCCAGTATCATCCTCTGGTTAAAGCATGCAACCCGTATCAGACGTTTTGAAAACAATGTCTGCCATCCATTCTGGCTGACAGTCTCCAAGGCCAACCTGCTTACAGTTACATCAGAGAAGTGGCCAGTCATGCACTAAACGCCTATCCCTATCCCAAGAATTCCAAATCTTCATGAATGGGTCAATCCTTTGCTTGCAATCACAAGGAGGTGGGGCCAAGAGTTACTAGTCACGTAACTAGGGCCAGACTCAGGAGGTGCTTGATCAATAGATGAGTCAGGGCAGGCAAAAGAGTATAAAACCTCTGCAGCTCGGAAGCTCCTCACATCACCATCACCTCCTTCCCTCACTCAGCTCCCCTGGTGCTTCGGGTAAGTGTGGGTTCTCCTGGCTCTCTGATCTCTCCAGCTGGCCTTGCTCAGCTTGCAGAGGTTAAGGGACAGGACCCCTCTCCCCCTTTAGAAGCTACTACATTCAAATTGAGAAGAGATTTAGGAAAGCACTGAAAGAGCGGTAACCTGCTGTTGGGCAGGTGATGTTTCTGGTCTTCTGGCCAGAACGCTAAACTCAGTCAAGAGAGGACTGCCTTCTACCGCTCTGGCACCTGAAGGGCTGAGTGCTAGAACACAGGAGGGCTTTTCAGTCGGTGCCCAAGGCATCCTGCCATGAACTGGATGAACCTTGTGAACCTGTCAGGAGAGGCTGAGTCTACTCTCAGAGAGTGGGGAGGATAAGCCATAGAATGATGCTGATGGGAGTTAGTGGAGGAGCTGTTCTGAGCCATAAGTGACCTGTGAGATGCTGGGCTGCAAGCTCCTACTAGCTGCAGTTCTCCACCAAATTTAGACTTCTGCTTATCCTCAAAAAGATGCCTGCTGTCTTCTGGTCAGATGTGCTGATCCACATGGTTCAGTACCCTTGCCTCTTTTTGCAGGCAGAACCACAGGAGAGCTTCCTTGGAATATATCCTCACTCAGTAGGATAGATCAAGATTTTGAACCAAGGGCTTTTGTAGAAAATGAGTCCTACAGTTTGCTAATGTCTCAACAAATCTTTTCTTGTTGTGCTAGTGGAGATTTATTCTCTATTGGACTTAGAATCAGGACTGGGACTTGGGAGCACTCTAAAAGATGGAGTGTTCCTGCATGGAAGATAAGAAGCAGACAGGAATGTCAGTGCTCTGCCCTCCAAGTCACACAGAAGTCAGGCAGAATTGAGGGAGAAGGGAGGCACCACTAAAGGGGCCTTTGTCCTAGCAAGAACTCTGCAGCCCCTGAATGGAAGGAGTCCCAGAAGCCTGGTCCACATGATACTGGGAGTCCGAAGGATGCTGCCTTGGATGCAGCTGCTTTCTTCGCAGCATCCTCTTGCTGCTGATCTAATGATGCTCTTCTGCACTTCCTCCAGGCTTCCCCTTCTCCTTAAACAAGATGTCTCACCAGAAAAAGCAGCCCACTCCCTGTCCTCCCGTTGGTTGTGGAAAGACCTCCGGTGGAGGAGGCGGTGGTGGCGGCGGCGGTGGCGGCGGCGGCTGCGGCTACTATAGCGGAGGTAGCGGTGGCGGCTCCAGCTGCGGCGGTGGCTCATCTGGAGGTGGCTCCAGCTGCGGAGGCGGAGGCGGTGGCTCCTACGGAGGTGGTTCCAGCTGTGGCGGCGGAGGCGGCTCCGGTGGAGGAGTCAAGTACTCCGGAGGCGGCGGCTCCAGCTGTGGCGGCGGCTACTCTGGGGGCGGTGGCTCCAGCTGTGGCGGCGGCTACTCCGGGGGCGGTGGCTCCAGCTGTGGCGGCGGCTACTCCGGGGGCGGCGGTGGCTCCAGCTGCGGTGGCGGCTCGTCCGGAGGCGGCTCTAGTTGTGGAGGCGGTGGCGGCTCCGGTGGGGGCGTGAAGTACTCCGGTGGTGGCGGCGGCGGCTCCAGCTGCGGTGGCGGCTACTCAGGCGGGGGCGGCGGCTCCAGCTGCGGAGGCGGATCAGGAGGCGGCGGCTCCTACTGCGGAGGCTCCTCCGGAGGCGGCGGCGGTGGCTGCGGCGGCGGTTCCGGAGGGAGCAAGTACTCCGGCGGCGGCGGCGGCTCCAGCTGCGGCGGCGGCGGCTACTCCGGCGGCGGCGGCTCTAGCTGTGGCGGCGGCTACTCCGGCGGTGGCGGATCCAGCTGCGGTGGCGGCGGCTACTCCGGCGGCGGCGGACCCAGCTGCGGTGGCGGCGGAGGTGGCTCCTCCGGGTCGGCGCAACAGTATCAGAGCCAGAGCTACGGCGGCGGCTCCAGCTGCGGTGGTGGCTACTCCGGTGGCGGCGGCTCCAGCTGCGGAGGTGGAGGCGGCTCCAGCTGCGGAGGTGGCTCCTCCGGCGGCGGCTCCAGCTGCGGAGGCGGCGGCTATTCCGGTGGTGGCGGCGGCAGCAGCTGCGGCGGCGGCTCCTCCGGTGGCGGCGGGGGCTACTACTCGTCGCAGCAGACCACCCAGTCCTCCTGCGCCCCGCAGCAGAGCTACGGAGGGGGCTCTTCAGGCGGAGGTGGTAGCTGCGGAGGTGGCTCCTCTGGCGGCGGCGGCGGCGGCTGCTACTCCTCTGGCGGCGGCGGCTGCGGTGGAGGCTACTCCGGTGGCGGCGGCGGCTGCGGCGGCGGCTCCTCCGGTGGCAGCGGTGGCTGCGGCGGCGGCTCCTCCGGCGGTGGCGGCGGTGGCTGCGGAGGCGGCTACTCCGGGGGCGGCGGCGGCTCCAGCTGCGGCGGCGGATCCTCTGGGGGCGGCTCTGGAGGTGGCAAGGGCGTCCCGGTCTGCCACCAGACCCAGCAGAAGCAGGCGCCTACCTGGCCCTGCAAGTAAGGTCCCCAGGTTGCCACGGAGACAAAGGAGCTGGAGGTGTTCTCCGTGGGCGCCGACGGGCTTAGCTTTCTCATGAGATTGCCTGAGGTTTCCAGACCCTTCACGCCTTAACACTCTCCCTGCCCCCGAAGAAGCCTTCGAGTCACTCAAACTGCATCCTGTTCGGCAGATTTTCCATCTTGGTTTCTGAATGTCTACCTCCCAACTCCAGAGCCTCCTCAGTCAATAAATTTACAATTCATGAGAATCTCTGAGTCTCCAGTGGTCTTTGTAGCCTGGAAATTCACTCATTCCATGCTGTTCTTGCGTCTTCCATTCATTCATTCACACTTACATTCGTTCAGCAAGTGTTCTATCCAAAGGTAAAGGGAATAGGTAGTAGGGAGGACTGGCAAGTAATGACCAAGGATGTGAACCAGCTTGTCCTCCAAACATAAAGGAAAGCCTTCACCGGACAGCCTCCACATCCCAGTGCCGTTGGGCAGTCACCAGGGGTGTGCCAGGTCTTCTTAAGGCAGCCTACCAGGCAATTTCTCACAGAGCAGAACGTTACTCTTCAAGTTCGAGAAGCAGGGTGACTGTGCCCTGCAACACTAGCATACAAGGACTACAGGAGAAAGAAATGTAATGCCTCTTTGAAACCGTTCTCTCCTACCACTTTATCTCTCTGTCCCTTCCCAATTCTTTTCGCTCAAGAGAATCCTTTGCTCAGATTTTAGCTAACTAGCTACCAGAGATCCAAATCCATTGACATGCTCTGACCAGCGAAGGACATGACCCCTGTACAAGAAGACCCCTGCCCAGGTAATCTTCCTCCTGACTGGAACTGCTTTCCTTCTCCATGAGTCCTTACTCATGACCCATGGTAGAGCCTTGAGACATACATACATACATACATACATACATACATACATACATACATACATA
>JABTXL010002703.1:630254-642745 GCA_025134845.1 Neodon shergylaensis
ATACATACATACATACATACATACATACATACATACATACATACATAAAATAAAAATAACTGCTATGTCTTCTCAATGCAGCTCTGGTGAATACTGATACGCAAGCATGGGGGAGCCTGGTTGTGTTATTGTTAACAAAATATGACGTCAGATACTCAAGAGCCCCTACAGCGTGTGAGACCCTCTATTGGACATCTATAGGGTCAGAAGGCAGCCCTCTCGGAGGGTTGAAGGGGTAGCATTCATTCAGCTTGGAAGGCATATCATAAATGTGTGAGATGCTCAACATCAGTACCACAGGTACCAGAAGTACCTTCAATAATCCAGGTCACTGGAAACACAGGAAACTTTCTAATTATCAAGGACATAGCTGGAGTTGCTCCAAGGGATGTGTGAGCTACAGAGCAGACGGTTGAGATGTAGACAGTCTCCTGGCCAGTTCCTGCTTTATAGTCAGATATATTCCGCTTTAGGAAAATGTGGACTTACTGACTTACTCAAATTAATTGTGCTGCATTAAAAAGCCAACATACCTTTCCTGTGTTTAGTTAATGATAGAAATAAGACTTTGCTTTTGTGACTCTCCGATTTGGAGTCATCACTACCTTCATCATTTTGCATCAGAGGAGACATAGAGAGCAAACCAAGCAGCACCTCAGTGACACGGTAGTCCAACCACCATGTTTTTGTTAACTAAATTTATTCTTTAACGTGGTTATACGTGCACATAACACATTCTGATTACTCACACCCCTATCCTTTCCTAGCTCCCTCCCAACCTCGACCAGTTCCCACATTCCCTACAAATCTCTTTCCTACATTCTTGTCATTTGTTTATTTGTTCGTTTTGTGGTCCACTGACTAGGGCCGTCTGTATGACCACAGGTTTTTGAACTGCCCATTGGATGCTGATGGGACCACGATTGGGTGCACAACTGAAATGCGTGGCTCCCACACACAGAATCTATTAGTAAACAATAGTTCAATGGGAGTGGTGGGTCTCCACGGGCCCCTACTCCATCGGTGGCTAGCTGTTGACAGGAGCAGTCTTGAGCCCTCCTAGTTCAGGTAACCATAGCAGCTGCGCATTCTTGATTCCCCCTAGGGACTATGACTTCCCTATCTGTTTTTTTTCCTTTTTTTAAAATGAGAGCTTTTGGAGTCCAGCCCCAGGGCCCTCTCAGGGTTCAGAAGGAAGCAATAGCCAGCAAAGGAACTTAGAATTTCTAAGGGCGAATGATTCTCTCACTATTTGCTTTTCCAGATCAGTTTCTTTATTGTTCTGCCATTCTGCAAAGTTTCCAGTTGATATACACACACAATCAGCAATTCTCTGGCAATAGCAAGATTACAAAGCTTGCATTTCTCAGGGTCCCCAAACAAATAAGGGCTGCACAATGTAGCAACTGTCAGTTTGCTTTATGGCTCAAGGGAGGCGTGGCTTGTAAAATGTGCTGGCAACTCTAAGAGGAGAAATGGCCAACTTAAAGAGCTTTAAATTCTCAAAAGGAAAAAAAGGGTGGTCCGTGTGCTATATTCCTAAGTGTGATTAGTTAAACTAGAAGTTTGTAATCGATAAATATAGAAGAGGGAAAGAACACAGTGACCAGCACTCTCTGGGCTCAGTGGAGCTGTGGCACCTGGAAAGGTATCAGGGTAGCCATGGTAACCAACATACGCTACTGGTCTCATTAGCATTTTCACCAATGTTAACTGACTAAAGGGGACCTCTCAGATCTAAGAATTACATCTATCACCCTAAGCAGTTAGAATAAAGAAAAATCTATGATTATATAGTACAAAATCTGGGGTCTTACTGTTTCTAGTCGCCCGGGGTCCAAATGGCGGCATTTTCCCCATCTCCGGAACTGGTTAAATGATCAATAACTTCTTCCTGTTATCTCTCAGAGTTAATACGCAAACGGTTAATTTCCTAGACTAAGACCTTGTATCAATACACCAAAGTGAGAGTAAGTGCTAATTTTCATAGCCTGTTAGGGTTAGAGCCGGCTTAACTGAGGTTGCGCTTTCCCATATGGGCGGCAGGTGAATTTGGGACTCAGTTCTCCTTATCTGTGAGGGCTATGAATCAACAGACTCAGACATGCCTGCTTTCCTCCTACTGCCTATCTGGGAAGGTCCCAAATGGGATCTACTTGCAAGACTCTTCTTCTGGCCAAATGTCCTGCCATAAAAGATAATTGAGGGGAGCGGGCTTCTAAGCCTCTCTCAGGGAAAGGAGCAGAGATATGACTGTGGAACAAATGTTTTTGATTGTGTGACTTTCTTACCAGGGTCGTGGGCAAAGGCACCCAATATACCAGTATATGGGAAAAAATGTGCCCAATAATTGGTTAATGCACTGCTGAATCTTTTTGGATGAGTTCTACTATAGCGGGAGAGCGCTGTGGCTTCACAGGGATTTACAGCAAGAACAGCACTATTCAAAAGACAGAATTCCCAGTGTCTGAGTCTGTCTCCATCAGAATGCATATTTCTGGTGGGCTGACCTTCTGATTTGTCAGCTGAAATCTCACTGCATAATCCTGCAGACCGCACCATTTTCGTTTTTGTTTGTTTTTGTTTTGTTTTGTTTGGCACAGGAGGGAGTGTTGTTTTTTAACCAGGTTATGGTTCTTTTTTTTTTTTATTAAAGATTTCTGTCTCTTCCCCACCTCCGCCTCCCCTTTCCCTCCCCCTCCCCCAATCAAGTCCCCCTCCCTCGTCAGCCCAAAGAGCAGTCAGGGTTCCCTGCCCTGTGGGAAGTCCAAGGACCACCCACCTCCATCCAGGTCTAGTAAGGTGATCATCCAAACTGCCTAGGTTCCCACAAAGCCAATAGGTGCAGTAGGATCAAAAACCCATTGCCATTGTTCTTGAGGTCTCAGTAGTCCTCATTGTCCGCTATGTTCAGCGAGACCAGTTTTATCCCAGGCTTTTTCAGACCCAGGCCAGCTGGCCTTGGTGAGTTCCCGATAGAACATCCCCATTGTCTCAGTGTGTGGGTGCACCCCTCGCGGGTCCTGAGTTCCTTGCTCGTGCTCTCTCTCCTTCTGTTCCTGATTTGGACCTTGAGACCAGGTTATGGTTCTAAGCATGAATTCCTTCCTGTGGAAGAGACCAGGTTATGGTTCTAAGCATGAATTCCTTCCTGTGGATCAGACCTCCAATTCAGAGAGCAGTCTGTTACCCAATAACAGTTGTGCTACTATTACACAAGTAGCACACCTTGTCTTCAGTTGTCTTCAAAATTGTAATTTATGAGTACACTGGGTAAGATCATTGATACCTTTTCTCCCCTAGCGGCCTGCATTGCATCTTACAGCACTATGAAAGCAAATCAGCAGAGAAATTTTCCACCTCCTCGATTTCTTCATACTTTGCAACTGAGTAACATTGTCTTACAGCATCTTCCATATTGGTTTGAGGGGTTCTGAGACTTCCCTGATCCAGCAACTCATAAGAAAGTATTCTATACCTGCTACTGGGGATTTTGTTTGGTAACCACTGATTCCAGGAGCATCAGCATCCAACCATGTAGTTATTATCCCTTAAAACATTTTTAAATGTGTTTTTATAAGGTACTAGATTTTCATATGGCTTTTTCATACACCCTCATTTTGGTTAACTGTCACCCCCAACTTCGCCTCCTCTTTCACACCATTGCCCTCCCGGATGAAACCCTCCAACTCCAAGTGTTCCCACTCTCTACTTACATCTTACCTGTATTGCACTATCTCAACTCATCTAGGGCATCCTCAACCAATAGTCCTTTCCTAAACTGATAGCACACATCTTCAATCCCAGCACTTGAGGCAGAGGTAGATGGATCTCTGTGAGTTCAAGGCTAGTCAGTTCCAAGCCAGCCAGGACTACTTAGGGAGGCCTTGTTTCAAAAAAAGCCCCTTTTCAGTTGTCTAGTTTTTACTTAAACATCAGGTTAAACACAATAAACTGAAGATTCAAAAGTAGGATCCACATATAAGTAAGAATGCACATTTCTCTTCATGGACCTTTGTTACGTCATCCAGTATAATTTCACCCATTTTAGTCAGTTTGCTTAATATTTTCATAATTACATTTTCTTTCGAGCTAAATAAAATTGCATTGTGCATATGTACCATGTTATCATTATCCATCCTTCAGTTGACAGACATCTAGGTGGATTCCATTCCCTATCTATTGTGAACATAGCAGCGATGAACTTGAGAGAGCAGGTATCTCTGTGTTAAGATATAGAGTCCTTCAGGCACGTGCCCACGAGCGGTATCTCTCTCTGGGTCATGTGGAGTTCTATTTCTAGTGGTTTGTTGTAGTGTGGAGCTGTGAGCCGCGTTCCTGCCACCCGGCTCCCGGCTGCCTGGCTAGCTTATGCCCCAAAATAACAACACACAAAGTATATTCATATAAACACTGCTTGGCCCATTTCTATTAATGTGTGTAGCACCACGAGGTGGTGACTTACCAGGGAGATTCTAGCCTACATCCATCTTGGGTTGGAGCTTCATCGCATCTGCCTCAGAGAGCAGAGCTAAGGCGTCTGAGCTCACTTCCTCTTCCTCCCAGCATTCTGTTCTGTTTACTCCACCCACCTAAAGGCTGACCTATCAAATGGGCCAAGGTAGTTTCTTTATTAGCCAATGACCTTCCTTCATCAGTTTGTAGTAATCATCATACTATTTTTCAAAAATGGCCAGATTCCTTCACACTCCCACCAGAAGAGAGTGTATAAGGGTTCTCCTTACTTCATGCACCCAAATCAGAATATATTGTCATTTGTTTTCTTGACAATGGCCATTTAGCCTGGGGTGAGATAGAATCTTAAAGTAGTTTAATCCACTTTTCCCAGATAGCTAAGGATACTGAACACCTTTCAGTGTTCACTACCCATTTGAATTTTTCCTTTTGAGAACTCCCAGTTTCATGATCCATTTTTAAACTGTACTGTATTCTTGATGTTAACAGTTTGAGTTCTTTGTGCATTTTAAACACCAAAACTCTGCCAAATGTATAGATTTTCTCCCATTCTGTGTGAGGCCTCTTCACTTGGTTGGCAACTTTCTTTGCTGTACCTCTTTAGTTTCATGAGTCCCTACTTGTTGATTGTTGGTCATATTTTCTCTACTACAAGAGTCCTGTTCTTAAAGGGAACCTCACAACTGTATATCAAACTGTTTTCCTCTGGCAGTTTTGGAGTATGAAATTTTATACTAAAATCCTTGATCCATTAAGAGTTGAGATTTTACGAAATGAAGGATAACGATTTAGTACATTATTCTGTATGATGATGTACAGATTCTCCAGAATAATTTGCTTTCATCTTTCCTCCAATGTTTATTTCTGACATTTTTGCCAAAAATCAAGTAGGTCTGGTTATGTGGACTCACGTCTGTGTCTTCTCTATTCCTTTGATCTGTGTATCTGACTTTGTGCCAATATCACACTATTTTGACTACTATGGCTCTGCAGTGCAGCTTGAAATCAGATAAGATGATAATTCCCTAATATTTTTTCTTCAAAATTGCTTTCAACTATTTGTGAATTTTTTCTATGTAAATTTTAAAATAATTTTCCTATGTCTGTGAAATGGCCCTGGAATTTTGATTGGGATGATACCAAATGCATAAATTGCTTTTGATAAGATGGTCATATTCACAATATTATTTTTTCCAACCCATAAGCTTGGGAAGTCTTTATATCTTCTAGTATTTTTCTCAATTTCATTATTCAGCATTCTAAGTTGTTTTCACATGTTTTTTTCATAAATTTCTATTAAAATAGAACATCACTTTATCACTTCACTTTTTCCTCTCAAACCCTCCCAAGGCCCCACCTTCAACTTCCTTCCAATTTCATCCACATCCACCTCCCCACCCTCAAATTATTATTGCTACATATATATGTGTGTATATATGTATGAACATATGAATTTATAAATATGACCTGACGAGTCCATTTTTGCTGTGTGTAATTATTCAGTCCCAGGCTGACCTTTAGTGTTGGGCACCAAGATAGGGGCCTCATCCTCGGGAGAGGTTTACTCTCCCTTTCAGCAGTCATCAGTTGGCCAGAAGCTGCTTGCCCAGGGTTATGACCTCATGAGATTTTTTCCCCCTTTCATGTTAGCGTGTCTATTGATCTTGTCATTGCTCAGATCTTGTTTATAAAGTCATTTCTATGAAAGACTGTTTTACAGAAGACTTCTTGGTATTCTTGCTCTTAAATTTTTCTACCCCTTCTTCCGTGATGTTTCCTGAGCCAGAAATGCAAGAACTGTGATGTAGATGTATGGATTGGACTAGGCTGCCCACAGTCCATTGATCTCTGTATTGCATCCAGTTGCAGTTTTCTGTGGAGGTCTCCATTAACTGTAAAGAGAAGCTTCTTTAATGAGGGATGGTAGCTACAAATATCTGTAACTATAAAGATAAAATTTAGAATATAATAAGAAGCCAGGCGGTGGTTAAAGTGCACACCTTTAATCCCCAGCACTCAGGAGGCAGAGGCAGGTGCATCTCTGTGAGTTCAAAGCCAGTCTGGTCTACAAGAGCTAGTTCCAGGACAGGCTCCAAAGCTACAGAGAAACCCTGTCTTGAAAAAAACAAACAAACAAACAAAAAATAAGAAATACTGCTGTTTGGAGACACAGGTGGTGGGGCCCGGAGCGGCGGCAGACGCAGGCGGCAGGGACCGACGTGCAACACCGAGAGCAGATCGCCCCACTACAATTAAATCAAAGAGGTAGGCCTTTTGTTGCCGAGGTCCCTGGCAAACGGGGAGCCTGGTCCTGTTCCTGAAGACCCTTCTGAGGGGTGAGAGGGATCTTGGCCCCCAGCAGGAGCCAGGAAACAGAGCGAGGGCATTTTGTAAGAGGAGCCCCTGGTCAGCAGGGAAACCTGATTCGGTTTTAAAAGACCCATTAGATAGCATCGATAGGAGGAGATGGGCAGGTGCCAAGGCAAGAATTCACCCAATAATCTGAAAAACAACATGAAAACACCAGAACCCAATGACCTTACAACAGAAGGACTTGAACACCCTAACACAGAAGAAGTGGAAAAAATTGACTTTATGAAAGCAATAGAGTCCCTTAAACAATATGTAAAAAACGCCCTTATAGAAATGGATGAGAAGTATAACAAAAAGTTTGAAGAAATGAGTAAATACATACAAGATACCCTGGGAAGCCAAGAAAAAACGATCAAACAGGTAATGGAAACAGTTCAAGAATTGAAAACAGAAATGGAAGCAATGAAGAAAACACAAACTGAGGATCAGCTGAATATGGAAAATCTAGGTCAACAAGCAGAGTCTACAGAAACAAGCATAATCAATAGAAAACAAGAGATAGAAGAAAGAATATCAGACACCATAGAGAAAATAAATGCACTGATCAAAGAAAACAGCAAAACCAACAAATACTCATCACAAAACATTCAGGAAATATGAGACACAATAAAAAGACCAAACCTAAGAATAATAGGAATAGAAGAAGGAGAAGAGTCACAGCTCAAAGGCCCAGAAAATATTTTTAACAAAATTATGGAAGAAAACTTTCCCAACATAAAGAAAGATATTCCTTTGAACATTCAAGAAGCATACAGAACACCAAACAGACTGGATCAAAGAAAAACATCCCCTCGCCATATAATAATCAAAACACAAAATATACAGGTTAAAGAAAGAATATTAAGAGCTGCAAAGGAAAAAGGGCAAGTAACATACAGGTAAACCAATCAGACTTACACCTGACTTCTCTATGGAAACCATGAAAGCCAGAAGGTTTTGGATAGAGGTACTGCAGAAAATAAGAGACCATGGAGGCAAACCCAAACTACTATACCCAGCCAAGCTATTGTTCACTATCAATGGAGAAAACAAGACATTCCAAGATAAGAACAAATTTAAACAATACGTAGCCACAAATCCAGCCCTACAGAAAATAATAGAAGGAAAATCACAACCCAAGGAATCCAGCATTGCCAACACTGCCCACAATAACTCAGGCGTCTAGCGAACCTTCACCAGCACAACTCAAAGAAGGGAGACACACAAACACTACTACCAAAAACAATAAGAATAACCAGAGTAAACAACCACTGGTCATTAATATCACTTAATATTAATGGCCTCAATTCACCCATAAAAAGGCACAGGCTAAGAGATTGGATACGAAAACAGGATCCAACATTCTGCTGTTTGCAAGAAACACATCTCAACCACAAAGACAGGCATCTACTCAGAGTAAAGGGTTGGGAAAAGGTGTTTCAAGCAAATGGTCCTAAGAAAAAAAGCAGGTGTGGCCATACTAATTTCTAACAAAAGTGACTTCAAACTAAAGTCAATCAGAAGAGATCGAGATGGACACTTTATACTCATAAAAGGAACAATTCATCAGGATGAAATCTCAATCCTGAATATCTATGCCCCTGATATAAAAGCACCCACTTATGTAAAAGAAATATTACTAGAACTCAAGGCAGACATCAAACCACACACACTAGTACTGGGAGACTTCAATACACCTCTTTCTCCAATGGACAGGTCAATCAGACAGAAACCTAATAGAGAATTAAGAGAATTATTGGAGGTAGTGAAGCAAATGGACTTAACAGACATCTATAGAACACTCCACCCAAATAGGAAAGAATATACCTTCTTCTCTGCAGCTCATGGAACCTTCTCGAAAATTGACCACATACTCAGTGACAAAGGAAACCTCCACAGATACAAAAAAATATGTGTCCACCTGTGTCTTATCAGATCACCACGGACTAAAGTTAGAAGGTAACAACAATGCTACCCCCAGAAAGCCGACAAACTCATGGAAACTGAACAGTCAACTACTGAACCACACCTGGATCAAGGAAGAAATTAAGAAAGAAATTAAAGTCTTCCTTGAATTTAATGAAAATAAAGAGACAACATACTCAAACTTATGGGACACGATGAAAGCAGTGCTAAGAGGAAAGTTCATAGCACTAAGTGCCTACTTAAAGAAAACGGAGAAAGCATACATTGGGGACTTAACAGCACACCTGAAAGCTCTAGAAAAAAAAGAAGCAGATGCGCCCAGGAGGAGTAGAAGACTGGAAATAATCAAACTGAGGGCGGAAATCAACAAAATAGAAACACAGAAAACAGTCCAAAGAATCAATGAAACAAAAAGTTGGTTCTTGGAGAAAATCAACAAAATCGACAAACCCCTATCCAAACTAATTAAACGACAGAGAGAGAACACGCAAATAAATAAGATCAGAAATGAAAAGGGGGACATAACCACAGACACAGAGAAAATTCAGAGAATCATTAGATCTTACTACAAAAGCCTGTATGCCACAAAACTGGAAAATGCAAAAGAAATGGACATTTTTTTTAGATAAGTACCATATACCAAATAGACCTGTTAGTCGCGAAGAACTAGAAACTGTTATCAAAAATCTCCCTTCCAAAAAAAACCCAGGACCAGATGGTTTCAATGCAGAATTCTACCAGAACTTCCAAGAAGAGCTAATACCCATACTCCTTAATGTATTTCACAATATAGAAACAGAAGAGTCACTGCCAAATTCCTTTTATGAAGCCACAGTTACCCTGATACTAAAACCACACAAAGACCCAACCAAGAAAGAGAATTACAGGCCTATCTCACTCATGAATATTGACGCAAAAATTCTCAATAAAATACTGACAAACCGAATCCAAGAACACATTAGAAAAATTATCCATTATGATCAAGTAGGCTTCATCCCAGAGATGCTGGGCTGGTTCAACATACGCATATCTATCAATGTAATCCACCATATAAATAAACTGAAAGAAAAAAACCATATGATCATTTCATTAGATGCTGAAAAAGCATTCGACAAAATTCAATACCCCTTTATGATAAAGGTCTTGGAGAGATTAGGGATACAAGGGGCATACCTAAATATAATAAAAGCTATTTACAGCAAGCCGACAGCTAACATTAAATTAAACTGAGAAAAACTCAAAGCCATCCCACTAAAATCAGGAACATGACAAGGATGTCCACTCTTTCCATACCTCTTCAATATAGTGCTTGAAGTTCTAGCAATAGCAATAAGACAACATAAGGGGATCAAGGGGATTTGTATTGGAAAGGAAGAAGTTAAGCTTTCGTTATTTGCAGATGATATGATAGTATACATAAGCCACCCCAAAAACTCTACCAAAGAACTCCTACAGCTGATAAACACCTTTAGTAATGTGGCAGGATACAAGATCAACTCCAAAAAATCAGTTGCCTAAGGATAAGGAAGCAGAGAGGGAAATCAGAGAAGCATCACCTTTCACGATAGCCACAAATAGCATGAAATATCTTGGGGTAACTCTGACCAAGAAAGTGAAAGATCTATTTGACAAGAACTTTAAGTCTTTGAAGAAAGAAATTGAAGAGGACACCAGAAAATGGAAGGATCTCCCTTGCTCTTGGATTGGGAGGATCAACATAGTAAAAATGGCAATTCTACCAAAAGCAATCTATAGATTCAATGCAATCCCCATCAAACTCCCATCAAAATTCTTCACAGATCTGGAGAAGACAATAATCAACTTTATATGGAAAAACAAAAAACCCAGGATAGCCAAAACAATCTTATACAATAAAGGAACGTCTGGAGGCATTACCATCCCTGACTTCAAACTCTATTACAGAGCTACAATAGTGAAAACAGCTTGGTATTGGCATAAAAACAGAGAAGTCGACCAATGGAATCAAATAGAAGACCCTGACTTTAACCCACAAACCTATGAGCACCTGATTTTTGATAAAGGAGCTAAAAGTATACAATGGAAAAAAAGAGAGCATCTTCAACAAATTGTGCTGGCAAAATTGGATGTCAATCTGTAGAACAATGAAAATAGATCCATATCTATCACCATGCACAAAACTCAAGTCCAAATGGATTAAAGACCTCGATATCAGTCCGAACACACTGAACCTGATAGAAGAGAAAGTGAGAAGTACTCTACAACACATGGGCACAGGAGACCACTTCCTACGTATAACCCCAGCAGCACAGACATTAAGGGCCTCATTGAATAAATGGGACCTCCTGAGACTGAGAAGCTTCTGTAAAGCAAAGGACACTGCCACTAAGACAAAAAGGCAACCCACTGACTGGGAGAAGATCTTCACCAACCCCACAACTGATAAAGATCTGATCTCCAAAATATATAAAGAACTCAAGAAACTAGACCATAAAAGGCTAACCAACACAATTAAAAAATGGGGCATTGAGCTGAACACAGATCTCTCAACAGAAGAAGTTCAAATGGCCAAAAGACACCTAAGGTCATGCTCAACTTCCTTGGCAATCAGGGAAATGCAAATCAAGACAACTTTAAGATATCATCTTACACCTGTCAGAATGGCTAAAATCAAAAACACCAATGATAGCCTTTGCTGGAGAGGTTGTGGAGAAAGGGGTACACTCATCCATTGTTGGTGGGAATGCAAACTTGTGCAACCACTCTGGAAAGCAGTGTGGAGGTTTCTCAGGAAATTCGGGATCAACCTACCCCTGGACCCAGCAATACCACTCTTGGGAATATACCCAAGAGAGGCCCTATCATACAACAAAAGTATATGCTCTACTATGTTCATAGCAGCATTGTTTGTAATAGCCAGAACCTGGAAACAACCTAGATGCCCTTCAATTGAAGAATGGATGAAGAAAGTATGGAATATATACATATTAGAGTACTACTCAGCAGTAAAAAACAAGGACTTCTTGAAGTTTGCAGGCAAATGGATGGAAATAGAAAACACTATCCTGAGTGAGGTAAGCCAGACCCAAAAAGAGGAACATGGGATGTACTCACTCATATTTGGTTTCTAGCCATAAATAAAGGACATTGAGCCTATAATTAGTGATCCTAGAGAAGCTAAATAAGAAGGAGAACCCAAAGAAAAACATATAGGCATCCTTTTGAATATTAACCTTCATCAGGCGACGAAAGGAGACAGAGACCCACATTGGAGCACCAGACAGAAATCTCAAGGTCCAAATCAGGAGCAGAAAGAGAGAGAGCACGAGCAAGGAACTCAGGACCCGCGAGGGGTTCACCCACACACTGAGACAATGGGGATGTTCTATCGGGAACTCACCAAGGCCAGCTGGCCTGGGTCTGAAAAAGCCTGGGATAAAACCGGACTCGCTGAACATAGCGGACAATGAGGACTACTGAGAACTCAAGAACAATGGCAATGGGTTTTTGATCCTACTGCACGTACTGGCTTTGTGGGAGCCTAGGCAGTTTGGATGCTTACCTTACTAGACCTGGATGGAGGTGGGTAGTCCTTGGACTTCCCACAGGTCAGGGAACCCTGATTGCTCTTTGGGCTGACGAGGGAGGGGGACTTGATTGGGAGAGGGGGAGGGAAATGGGACGTGGTGGCTCTGAAGAGACAGAAATCTTTAAATAAATAAATAAATAAATAAATAAATAAATAAATAAATAAATAA
>JABTXL010002703.1:642755-680803 GCA_025134845.1 Neodon shergylaensis
TAAATAAATAAATAAATAAATAAATAAATAAATAAATAAATAAATAAATAAATAAAATTAGAAGACAAAATCATAAAAAAAAAGAAATACTGTTGTTTGGCAAAGTGGTAGTAGATTCTCTTCTAAAAACCATAGCATCAATAGCCCCAGGGGCTTGGCTCTGTTTTGCCACCAGACATGGTTTCCTTCCTGTAGACTGTATTACAGTTTAGGCAGCTGTGGTTACCACCAACATGTAAGTGGCACTTAAAGCACCCATACAGACATCTTGCTATGTTGCTCATTGTTATGGTTCATAAGTGTTGCATCTTGGTAGGACCTCTAACTACTTTTCTCCCTAGGCTGTTTGCATGGCGTTTTCTGATACTGTGAAAGTTAGACTGCAAGAAGTGGGCTTTAAAATTAGATCCAGCTCATATGATCTGAGCCTATGTCCTACTGTGTCTTCAGAAATAGGGGATTGCTTTCAGCCTCTGAGTGGCTACCAAGGGCAACAGCTTGTCTTGTTCCTGTTTTTCCAAGGCCTTAAGATGCATCATTAAGTTATTTATATGTATTCTCTCTGATTTATATTTATATATATAAGTATATATATTTATATATTATATTTATATACTTAGCACTAAAAACTTTCCTATTGGGACTGCTTTCATTGTATCAAATAGATAGCAGTATGTTCTGTTTTGTTTTGATTTAGCTATAGAAATTATGTATTTCATTGTTGATTTCATTCAGTGGTGTGTTGTACAGTCTCCAGAAGTTTGTTTACTTTCTGCAGTTTATTTTCCTGTTAATAACTTATCTTATTCCATTGTAAAAAATATATATATATATAATGCAGATTGTTGTTTCAGTTTTCCTGTATTTGTAAAAAGCTTGCTTTGTGTCCTAATTTGTGATCATTTTGGAGAAGGTTCAATGCATCCATGAGGAGAATGGGTAGTTTTTAATACTTATATGGAATGTTCTGTGGAGATCTGTTAAGCCTCTTACTTTACAGTGTTACTTAACTGCAATGTTTTTCTGTTTCTTTTTTATCTGGATGACCTGTCTGCTGGTGAAAGTGGGAAATTAAAGTCACCCACACGCACTGAGGTGTGATTAATCTGTGACTTTACATCTAGTAGCAGTTTTTTTGGTTTGTTTGTTTGTTTGTTTATTTTTACTAGTTTGCATGTGACTGTATTCAATGCATGTTTGTTTAGAATTATAATGGCATCTTGGTGAATTCTTTCCTTAAGTACTATGAAGTAGTCTTCTTTATCTCTTCTAGATAATTTTGGTTTTAAGACTACTTGGTCAGTTACTAGAAGAGCTGCACCTGTTTGCTCACAGTTACTGCTGTTTGAAATGTCTTTTTCCATCCTTTTGGCTTAAGGTGGTGTCTATCTCTCATGGTAAAATATATTTCTTTTGGCAGCAAAAAGACGAACCTTATTTTCTAATCCAATCTGCTAGTCTATAAATTTTATTGGGGTATTGAGACTCTTAATAGTCATCTTTATTATTGAAAGATGAGTATAAATTCCCATTGTTTTGGGGTGCGTTATCTTAATTAGGCATTACTAGTCCTAATATTGCTGGTTTCTGCCCACCCCGTCACCCCTTACCACATGTCCTCATAAATGTGTTTATTCTTTTCTTCATTCTGAAGTATCCTCTGTAGAGCTGTCTTAGTGATCATAAATTCCTTTAGCATATTTTTATAATGCAACTCACTTATCATTTCTCCACTTACAAGAGATATTTTTGCTAAGTGTAATATTTTGGAGTTTTCCATATGAAGTTGAGTATTGTTCTTTCAAGGTCTGTGAAGAATTGTGTTGGGATTTGTAGGCCCATATTTCTATATGGTGTGGCAGTCAGGCAGGCTCTAAAGCTAGGCCCCACCTGAGGTGGTTACATAGCCTTTTAAACAGGTTGTCACTGCCCTAACAAAGGGTCAGGATGTTGCTTTGCTCCTTTCTTTGTAATTTGGAGGATGCCTGATAGAGATGCTGATTCAAGCCTACAGTTCCAGCTAGCATACAGAGCACACAGGTAGATGTGGACATGACTAAAAGCCATTCACCTGGTTATCTAGGAGACAGAATGCTAATGTATTTACCCCTCAGTTTATGTTTTGGTATAAAAGCTGTTTGGAGAATAAAGTGAGAGATGTGATGTGAACTCAGGACTTCATGAGGGATCATTGAAAATCTCCCTCCCGATAAAGCCATGTGAGCTGTGTCTTTATTCCCACGCTTCCATGCACGTCCAGAGAGAGATAGTTTATGTTGGGATCTGGTCTATAGAAATAATCCCGACAGGGATTTGATGGAGATTGCATTGAAGCTGTAGATTGCTTTTGGTAAGATTGAAAATTTTACTACGTTGATCCTACCTATCCAAGAGAATGAGAAATCTTCCCATTTTCTGATACCTTCTTGAATTTCTTTCTTCAAAGACTTAAAGTACAGGCCATACAGGTCTTTTACTTGCCTGGTTAGAGTTACCTCCAAGATATTTTATGTTGTTTGTGGCTATTGTGAAGGGTGATGTTTCTCTGATTTCTTTCTCAGCCCATTTATCATCTGTATACAAGAGGGATACTGATTTTTTTTAAAGTTAATCTTGTATCCTGCCACATTACTGAAGGTGTTTATCAGCTATAGGAGTTCCCTGATAGAGTTTTGGGGTCACTTATGCATACTATTATATCATTTGAAAATAGTGGAAGTTTGACTTTTTCTTTTCCAATTTGTATCCCCTTGGTTTCCTTTTGTTGTCTTATTGCTCTAGCCAGAACTTCGAGTACTATATTTAATAGATATGAAGAGAGTGGACAGCCTTGTCTTATTCCTGGTTTCAGTGGAATCGTTTTGAGTTTTTTTTCCATTTAGTTTGGTGTTGGCTGTTAGTTTGCTGTATATTGTCTTTATTATGCTTAGATATGTTTCTTGTATCAATGATCTATCTCTCCAAGACCTTTATGATGAAGGGGTGTTGGATTTTGTTGAATGACTTTTCAACATCTAATGAGATGACTATGTGGATTTTTTTCTTTCAGTTTGTTTATACAATGAATTATATTGACAAATTTTCATATTTTGAATCATTACTGCATCTCTGAAATGAAGTCTACTTGATCATGGTGGATGATTTTTTTTATGTTTTCTTGAATTTGGTTTGCCAGTATTTTATTGAGTATTTTTGCATCAATGTTCATAAGGGATATTGGTTTATAATTCTCTTTCATAGTTGAGTCTTTGTGTGGTTTGGGTATCAGGGTAATTGTAGCCTCATAAAGGGTTTGGCATTGTCCCTTCTGTTTCTATTGTGTGGAACAAATTGAGGAACATTGACTTTAGATCTTCTTTGAAATACTGTGCTGAAACCATCTGGCCCTGGGATTTTTTTTGGTTGGGAGACTTTTGATGACTGCTTCTATTTCCTTAGGGTTTGTAGGTCTATTTAAATTGTTCACATGGAGAAATAATAAAAAAGCAAAAAAAAATAACCAAGGATAGTCAAAACAATCCTATGCAATAAGGAACTTTTAGAGATAACACCATCCCTGACCTCAAGCTCTACTATAGAGCTATAGTAATGAAACCAGTTTGGTATAAGCACATAAATAGACAGGTAGATCAAAGGAATAGAATCAAAGACCCTGATATTAATCTACACACCTATGAACATCTGATTTTTGACAAAGAAGCTAAAATTATACAATGGAAAAAAAAGAAAGCATCTTCAACAATTGGTGCTGGCATAACTGGATGTGATGCCTACATGTAAAAGAATTCAGATAGATCCAAATCTATCCCCATGCACAAATCTCAAGTCCATATTGATCAAAGACCTCAACATAAATCCAGTCACACTGAACCTCATAGAAGAAAAAGTAGCCTTGAGTGCATGGGCACAGTAGCACAGACACTGAGATCAACAATTAATAAATGGAACCTCCTGAAACAGAAATTTCTATGAGGCAAAGGCCATGGTCAACAAGACAAAATGACAGGCTACAGAATGGGAAAAAAATCTTCACCAACTCCACATCTGACAGAGGGCTGATCTCCAAAATCAACAAAAAAACTCAAGAAACTAGACATCAAAAGACCAAATAATCCAAATAAAAATGACAGATCTAAACAGAGAATTCTCAACAGAGGAATCTCAAATGGCCAAAAGGCACTTAAGTATTGCTCAACATCCTTAGCCATCAGGGGAGTGCAGGTCCAAACAACTCTGAGATACCATTCTGTCAGAATGGCTAAGATCAAAAAAACACTAATGACAGATTAGGCTGGAGAGGATGTGAAGTAAGGGGAACACTCATCCATTGCTGGTGGGAATGCAAACTTGTACAGACGCTGTGGAAATCAGTGTGGTGGTTTCTCAGACCCAGCAATACCACTCTTGGGCATATATTCAAAGGATACACATTCATACCAAAAGAACATTTGCTCAGCTGTGTTCACAGCAGCATTATTCACAATATCCAGAACCTGGGAACAACCTAGATGCCCCTCAACTGAAGAACAGATAAAAAAAATGTGGTACCTTTTCACAATGGAGTCCTACTCAGCTGTAAAAAACAATAGCATCTTGAAATTTGCCGGCAAATGGATGGAACTAGAAAAAACCATCCTGAGTGAGGTAACCCAGACCAGAAAGAAAAAACATGATATGTACTCACTCATAAGTGGATATTAGACATAAAGCACAAAGTAAGGTGCCTACGGTCCACAACCCCATAGAAGCCAGGAAACAAGGAGGACCCTAAGAGAGACATACATGGATCCCCTGAGAAGGGGAAATAGACAAGATCTCCTGGGTAAATTGGGAGCTTGAGGGTGGAAGGGGAGTGAGGAAGGGAGAAGGAGAGCGGGAAGGAGAAAAGGAGGGATTGGGAAGGTCAAGTTGAGAGAAGGATTGAGAGGAAGAGCAAGGAAAGAGATATCTTGATAGAGGGAGTCATTATGATGCTAGCAAGAAACCTGGCACTAGGGAAATTCGCAGGAATCCACAAGGATGACCCCAGCTAAGAATCTAAGCAATAGTGGAGATGTTGCCTTAACTGCCCTTCCCCTGTAATCAGATTAATGGCTACCTTAATTGTCATCACAGAACTTTCACTCAGCAACTGATGGAAGCAGATGCAGAGATTCACAGCTAAGCACTAAGCCGAGCTCCTGGAGTCCAGTTGCAGAAAGGGAGGAGAGATAATATGAGCTAAGGGGTCAAGACCGTGATGGGGAAACCCACAGAAACAGCTGACCCAAGCTAATGGGAGTTCACTGACTCTGTACTGACAGCTGCGGAACCTGCACAGGACCAAACTAGGTCCTCTCAAAGTAGCTGACAGTCATGTGACTTGGGCAGTTTGTGGGGCTACTGGCCCTGAAACCAGTATTTATCCCTAGTGAATGAACTTGCTTTTTGGAGCCCATTCCCTATGGACAGATGATGGAGGTGGGTCTTATATCTTATCTGTTGCTTTCATTGGTTAACTAATAAAGAAACTGCCTAGGCCCATTTGATAGGCCAACCCTTAGATGGGTGGAGTAAACAGAACAGGATTGGGGGAGAAAGGAGCTGAGTCAGTGAGTCGCCATGATGCTCCCACTCCAGCCAGACGCAGGTTAAGATCCTCCCTGGTAAGCGCACCTCGTGGTGTTACAGAATATTAGAAATGGGTTAGATCGATACGTAAGAGCTAGCCAATAAGAGGCTACAGATAGCGGGCCAGGCAGTGATTAAATGAATACAGTTTCTGTGTAATTATTTCGGGGTAAAGCTAGCTGGGTGGAGGGACGCAGCCCAGCCGCCCCTGACTGCTACAGACAGATACCTTGCTCAGCCTGGGGGGGGGAGTTGGGTGAAGCGGGGAGGAGTGCAGGGTGGGAGGGCTTGGTCCTGCCTCAAGTTGATTTGCCAGACTTTGTTGACTCCCATGAGAGGCCTTACCCTCTCTGAGAAGTGAGTGGGGAATGGAAGGGGGAAGGTGGGGAAGCAATAGGAGAGGAGGCCAAGAGAAATGGGATTGGTATGTAAAATAAAAAATATTTTTTTAAATTAAAAAATATATTTTGGGTTGGCAGTTTTGATGTTTCAGAACCTGAAATACATCTTTCTAAGTCCTTCTTGTTTTTAAAGTGTATATCAAGTAATCAGCTGTTATTCTTTTTTTTATTTAAATTACATTTATTTTATTTTTTTATTTTTTTAATTAAAAATTTCTGCCTCTTCCCCGCCTCCCATTTCCCTCTCACTTCCCCACTCTCCTCCCCCTCCCTCTCCAGTCCAAAGAACAGTCAGGGTTCCCTGCCCTGTGGAAAGTCCAAGGTCCTCCCCCCTCCATCAAGGTCTAGGAAGGTGAGCATCCAAACAGACTAGGCTCCCACAAAGCCAGTTCATGCAGTAGGATCAAAACCCAGTGCCATTGTTCTTGGCTTCTCAGTCAGCCCTCATTGTCCGCTACGTTCAGAGAGTCCGGTTTTATCCCATGCTTATTCAGTCCCTGTCCAGCTGGCCTTGGTGAGCTCCCATTAGATCAGCCCCACCGTCTCAGTGGGTGGGTGCACCCCTCGCGGTCCTGACTTCCTTGCTCATGTTCTCCCTCCTTCTGCTCCTCATTTGGACCTTGGGAGCTCAGTCCGGTGCTCCAATGTGGGTCTCTGTCTCTATCTCCATCCATCACCAGATGAAGTTTCTATGGTGATATGTAAGATATTCATCAGTATGGCTATAGGATAGGGCCATTTCAGGCTCCCTCTCCTCAACTGCCCAAGAAACTAGCAGGGGACATCTCCTTGGATACCTGGGAACCCCTCTAGAGTCAAGTCTCTTGCCAACCCTAAAATGGCTCCCATATCCACAATTCTGATAGACATTCCCTTCTATGTGACTCGGCCCTGTCCCTTGCTCCTTGTAACAGGTTTTTATTATTCTGTGTTTTAAGTATTTTAGCTGTAATAGCGTTATATGAAGGCTCTTTACTAGTCTTGTCTCTTTGGTGTTTTGCCACTTTTACATGCATAAACATCTCTTTCTCAAGATCTGGGATTTTTTTCTTCAATGATTTTACTGAAAACATTTTCTTTACCTTTGATCTAGAATTATTCTCTTCTTTCTTTGGCCACGGTGCACAGATCGGGTCTTTTCGTGGTCTCCCACAGTCTCCTCTGCTCTCCTCTGCTCTAGTCTTCCTCCCTTTCTCACTGGTCTTCTATATGGTAGTCCTCCTTCAACGTTAAGAGAAACTCCCAACTTTTCACATGAGTGTGAACGTGTGGATTTTATCATGTTGAAGTATGTTTCTTCTATACCGCATCCAATGAAAGCTTTGGCTTTTGTCACGATTATTTATTTATTTATTTATTTATGCACTTATGAGGCAGGTACAAGAGCCACACTGTGTGTGTGGAGGTCAAAGGACAACTTATGGGGGTTGGTCTCTCCTTCCATTCTGTGGGTCCCAGAGATTGAACTCATGTTGCCAGCCTTTGGCTTTAAGTGTCTTTTCCTGCTGTTCCATCTTGCAATTCCATGGGAGTTTTTAATCAAGAAAATATGTCAAATTTTGCTAAATAAATGTTCTACATCGGCAGACAAGATCATGTATTTATTTTTTAATATTGAAATCATTCCTGTGTAACTCCACTTAATCATGATGTTTTCACTGCCTGCAAACTCCTGATTACCAACATTTGGTTGAGAAATTTGTACTTTTCTTCATTGGGTATGCTAGAGAGTAATTTTTTTGTAATGTTCTTATCTGATTTTGGTATCAGGAAAATGCTAGACTCAGGACGAATTTGGCAGCATTTTCTTGCCTCACGTTTTCCTAGAGGACTTTGAGAAGAATTAGTATCATTACCTAAATGTTAGCAAGCATTGAGTGGTATAGCTGTCATCCAAGAACTGTTCTTTGATATGAAACTTTCTATTCCTGATTTAATTCTGTTATTTGTCTGTCCGGATTTTCTTTTGCTTTGTGACTCAGCCTTGGTAGATACATCTTTCTACAAGTTCATCCACTCCTTCTAGGTGATCTAGCTCCTCGGCGTCTATGGTTATTTCTTCTTTGATCTCTTTTTGCCTTAAAAGCCACTTGCATTGCCATTTTCACCCTCTGCTAACCCAGGATTTAGTTCGTTCAGGTGCTCTAATTCCTTGACGGATGACATCAGGCTGGTTCTTTGGGAATCTTGTTTTGGATGTAGGTATTTATTATTACAAACGTCCCTCTTACAATGGTTTTGTTGCATTCCTTAAAGTCTGGCATATTTTGTTTCCTCATTGACTCATAAGTTGCTCAAGAGCATGGCCAATTTAGCTTATGTTTGAATTTTCAAAAATTCCTCCATTTCTTCATTCTAGTTTTAAATAACACTTGATATAATTTCCACCTTCTTAAGTTTTTTAAGACTTGTTTTGATGCCCAGTATTTGATCTCTTCTGGAGAACATGCTGTTGGCATTTGAAAAGAATTTGTACTTGCAGTTGGATGGTTTAATCTCTATATGTCTGTGAGGTCTATTTTTTCTGAAGTATAGTCGTGCCCAGTGTTTTCGTAGTTGTGAATGTTGTTGGTGCTTTTAATCTAGATATGCCCAATGTTAAAAATGGGGTGTTGGGTCACCTACTGTTGTATTATATATTCTGCCTCCCTTCAGATCTACTAACAGTTGCTCTAAGCATTTAGGTATTCAAATGTTAAAGGCATAAATGTTTATTGTTGTTCAGTCCTCTTGGTTAATGGACCTCTTTGTCATAGATTGCCCCTTTATCTTGTTCACAGTGTTGATTTGAAGACTGTTTTGTATGACACAGCTACAGTTACCCCTGCTCTTTTTGCGTTTGCATTTTCATAGGCTCTTTTTGTATCCCTTCACTTTTAGGTAAAGTGGGTCTTTAAAGGCATCAAGAATTCCGCTTGTCTGGGTTTTTCTTTTATTTGTTCTGGGAGGATTAACTTATTCAATTGTTCTTTTCCTTTGACTCAAAAAACTTAACTCATTTATGCTCAGAATGATTTGTATAGAGAAGAACTAACCACTGTCAATGGCTGTTTTTCTGGTTGTATTACAGATCCTCCATTCTTTTCTTTCTCCTTTTATCTTTTTGCATTATTAAGTTATTTTCTTCAGTAGCAATACGCATTCATTCACTTATCTCCTTTTTGGAAAGTGGGGTGGAGACAGCAGGATCTCACTAGGAGTTCAGGATGGCCATGAATTTGCAACATAGCCTCAGGTGACCTCAGGCAACCTCAGACTCTTGGTCTTCCTGCTCTAGTCTCTTGGGCTCTGGGATTATAGGTGTGACCACCATGTCCAGCTAGATTCCTTACTTTTCTTTGTGTGTATACAAATTCTTGTCTCATTTATCATTAAGCTTACAAAGTTTAGCAGGCTGCTTTAAGTAGACAAATTTTGATTGTGTGGAGGAAAAAAATCCCTGCATTTCTTTCCTTCTTTCCACACATAACTCTTCTGCACACACCTTTAATCCTAGTACTTAAGAGGCAGAGGCAAGTAGATCCATCTGAGTTCAAGACAAGTCTGGTCTACATAGTGAGTTCTAGGACAGTCGGGGTTATATAGAGAGACCATGTCTCATGGGGGGAAAAAAAGGCTGGGCAGTGGTGGTACATGCCTTTAATCACAGCACTTAGGAGGCAGAGACAGGAGGATCTCTGTCAGTTAAAACCAGCCTGGTATACAGAGTGAATTCTAGGACAGCCAGGTTATATAGAGACCCTGTCTCAAAAAGAAATTTTAAAAAAGAAAAAGGAAAAAAGTTATAAAGTGCACAAGGGCACGCCCTGGGTTTGTGTATATATAAAGTAAGCAATTGCTGGAAGAGAGGAGACTCTCATCAGTGGAGTTGACCATAAGTTGTACAGAGTGTTTCAGGAGTGCAACTTTCATGAGTTGTCACCTAGCCTGGAGCAGGCTTTTTAGAGATGTGGCTGCTTTGAGTCACCCTGTATCATCTTACACAGCCACTGGTAAGCAGCTCCAATAAACACATTGCTCACCTAGCTCGACTGGATGGAATCACTTCCTTGTTTTGTCATCAGTGCTGTATCTGGCATGAATAAACACCTGACGAGTTGGAGAGGCCTGGTCACAGGGCCCCTGCAGTGTGTGGTAAGACAGGCAGCCTAAGGTGTCTGCCAGAAAGTAGTTTGGTTGTGAGCCTAGCCTTTAATGGCTGAGCATCTCTCCAACCCAGAAAGTATTTGTAATGTGGATGCTATCCTACATATTGTTGGGTCCAGGGGAGTCGCACACAGATGGGGACAGACCACCAAAGTCTAATAAACAAGAAACAAACTTTATTCCAGAAACCAGATTCCAGGAAAACCAAAAGCAAGCTTAAAAATAAAAATAAAAATAAACCACCATGGGGCACAGAAGCTTATCAGGTAGCTAAGACCATAGTCAGAGATGCTATTTGTTAGACTGTGGCAAAAGGCCGGTTTCTGAACCTATCTTTTTATAGTAGGGGCACCAAACATTAGGTCTGAACAAAGGAATTTTTACAATCTTGTCCCAATCCATTGGTCAGTCAACTAGACCCTAAGGAGGGGAGTGAGTTCTAACGTCATTGGGTAACTAGGTGGCTATCATGAAATACGTTTCATAGTAGATTACAGCGAAAGTCACTAATTACAAGAAAACAGGTGTCTTTAGCAATTAGTCAGAAAAGGAACTGCTAGTAATACCAGAAGGTTAATAAATTAAAATAATTGGTTCTTAAGCTGAGAACTTAGAAGATAGCAGAAAGTTCTTCACACTATCTCAAGGTAAAACTCAGACACAGACCGCCATACTTTACAACCTCCATTATCAGAGCTCATTAGTCGAACCCGTGTTTCTACCTTGTCCACTGTCTCTCCTGGTACCTCCAGGCAGTGTGTACTGAAGCCCCATGCCTCCCCTTTGGTGGTGTCAGTTTCCCATAACAGTGCTTAACCCAGAGGTCATGTATCTCTGTCTCCTAAAGGTTAACTCAGTTCACATCTGTCCTTTATCAAGGATGGCCAGGACACCACTCTCAGTTTACAGGAAGAAGCTCCGGCCTTGTAAATAGAACAGCCAGTTGTAAAATAAAATGACCTAAGCTGTTAGAGGCTTCGTAAGCGTCTGAGAAAACAGCTCACTGTGAATGATTGATTCTCCTAGACTTATAACTTTATATTTCTTTATTTCTACATTCTTATTTCTGGAATCTACATTTTTATTTTCTTATTCTTGGACTCTTCACATATGAGCCTTGGATTCGACAATAGAGGTGGTGGCTGGGGAGGAAAAAGGAAGACTACAGTGGAGGTGTTGGCTTGCCATTCTTCCAGTTTGGAGGTAAATATGTGCCAACGAGCTCTTTTTCAGATCCCCAAACTTGGAACCCATAGGGGAAAATGAACACTGAATAGAGAGATCTAATAGAAGATGTTCTCCAAGACAGACCATTAATAGGAAGGGAGAAATCCATGTTTCAACTTGTACACAAGGGCCTTCAAAAACAACCTAGCACAGAAAATCGCAATTATTATGGGCTACTCTGCACCTGAAATGCCTGTACCGAAGAAGATTTTTAAACAGGAGATAAGAGAGCCTCTCACAACCTGCTTGATGAGATTAGTTAGTTATGCAAGCAGAGAAACAGTAATATGACTACTAATTTTTTCTTGATATAAAGGCCATGTGATCTTGTTACAGCCACAGATCTGTGACCCAGGGATACCTGGAGCTTCCAGTATCACGCGCACAAGGACAAAGAACTGGACAAGAGACAGGAAGAGAGTAAAGTCTAATAAGGAGAAATAACTGAGATGTGAGTGGGCTGGTGAGCTGTGGGAAAACCCCACACTCAAGATGCCAACCCTTTATAGGTCATCTACATATACTCTCACCTGCATTTGTAGAGCATGGACTTTGGGGGAGGGCATGCTCTGTTTGTCCAGCAGAAGAGCTTCCCTTCTTTCTCTGCTACCTGGCTTCTTTCTTATGTTAATCTTGATGTCGCCTTCTTCAACTCCTACTCTCTAGCTGCGATCCCAGGCAATAGGAGGGAACGCGATCTCTAATCAACTGATTCAAACAAATGAGCAGGAACACTTTGTTAGTGCCTGTTTGTTGGTGTACCCATGGACAAAATGGACTGACAGACAACAGATGAAGGACAGATATTTCTGACAGAATTGGGCATAAAATAGAAGGTGCTTGATTTCTAGCTCACTGGTGCCATGGGGAACTGCATTCGTAAGATAATTAAGAAAGGATTTGATTCATCAGTGACCTTGGGTAGAAAGCTTTAGTGGTTTTAATGGGCTACGTTGTGGAACATGTTTATGATCCAGGAAAGGTTTAACAGGTCTGAGTTAATAGGCAGACATATAAATTTAATTTTTAAGGTGCTAAGGTGTTCAGGAGGAGATGGAAAAAATAAAATAGACAATGAGACTTGTCTGGGTAACTCAAAGAAAATGTAACAAAATCCTCAGAGTCCACAGAGGGAAAGGACAGAAAGTCAAATTCTTGGGTTAGGGTTAGGGTCTTTGGAAAGCTCTACAGCAGGACCAGCAGTTCACAAAAGGGTTCAAAGGAGTAAGGCAGGGTTATAAGAAGTGCCTCTTGTGTGGCAGATAAGCCGTTAATAAGAAGTGAGAAATGAAACCCATTCCACTCGGGGAATTTATGGCATCCAAATGGCAAAAGCTCCCCTCCATCCAAATTGAGAGCCAAGCAGTTCTGTAGCCCAATGCCATAAAGCTGCAGCCCGGGCCCTGTTACCAAAGCCTATGACAAACAGTGAGAATCCACCAGAAACTCCTTGTGCTTCATTGGCAGGGGAGAGGTTGCATAACTGAAAGTAATGCACAGTAAGTAGCTCGTGTGTCTTCCCCAAGGACACCAGTCACTCTGGAACGCACTCGTTCACATGGCAGGATAGTATGTAGGGAAACTGCCCCAGAACGAAGTACTTCTCAAAGGTGGAGACCCCACTCCCCCGCTCTTAGTGGCTTATGCTGCAGCCATCATACTCCCGAACTATTCAGCAAACTCTTTTCTTGTTTAGTTATGAAGGGGGAATTGATTCACTCTGCTAATCTTGTTGAACTTAGCAATGTGCAGAACACAGTACTGCGTGAGTTCTGAAGCTGAGTGTACCCTAACCCATGACAACCGTCTAAAGCAATGGCACAGCAGAAGGCAGCGCTGTGCAGGTATAAAGGACCAAGCCTGTCTTGGGGTGGCCTGCTATCCTCTACCACAGGAACATACTGCCTGTTTCTCTGCCTCAATGGAACATTCTTAAGGGAGATGTACTGATGTGGCACACCCTCCATACCAGCTGGTTTCTCCTGAGAGCGTGGACTTGAAAGACAGTCAGTGATTGAGCAAGGTGGGAGCATGTACAGTTGCTTAAGTCAAGCAGGACCATGAATATCAAACAGTACAGACTGCCAGGGGGTATGATGAAATTAAGGAAATCAGCAAGGAATTTTAAAGCATATGAATTATGTACATACCCAAAGCTTTTTCAGCATCCTAGCGTGTCCTGTGAACAAGCCCGGCAGCTCCAGTGGGGCTGGATTTTAGAGAACTAAAGTCAGCATCCCCATCCATGTTGCTGCATTCAATACTGCCTCCTTTTATACATGAAATGGAAACACACTGTGTTATCCCTCCCTCATTTTCAGTTTTCCCTCAGTTGTTGATTCCCAAGGTCAACCTGCATGCCTATACGACATTTGGCAGTGGATCTCCTGAGTACCCCGCCAATTCCACATCCATCCACCACTTGTCATGGCATGGTAGTGTAGGGCCTTGCTTTGCCAACCTGCCCACCAGCAGAGAAAGATTTAATTAGATAATAGGATTGGAGATCAGTGTGAATTATGTGCAGAGGCCAGACAAGGGTGAGAAATCACTAAAAGTATGTGTCAGGCTAAGACATGTATGACAACTGGCAAGGTTATTGGGAAAATTTGGCAACAGTCTGCTCTTATGAATGTAAGGGAGCTGTAAATATTCTTGGATGGATTTTTCATATACCACCTTGCCCAGGTTTCACATCCTCTGTACAGTTTGACAGAAAGAAGTTCCATGTGGGTTTGGAAAAGAGCAGTCCAAGAAGCTTTTGAATAGGCTAAGATCCTTGTAGGACAGGTTAAACAGATGGGTAACCCAATACCCTACTGTCCTTTTGTGTTAGACATCACTAAATGCTCAGAGGGCTACGGTATGTATGGTAAAAGCATCCCAAGCAAATGGTTTCAGTGGGGTTTTGATTACAGTCATAGGAAGAGGAAAGAGATTAGTATTCAAAACTAAAACAACTAGCAATTGGTGTCTGTATGTAAAGCAATGAATGGGTGGAATCTGTCACTGAGTCTGCCTCACCAATAACAAAAACAGTTTATCCAATAAAAGGTTAGTTTAAAGGACTCTTAGCCAAGCTCCTTCTGTGGACAGCAGTGTTGCATGGGGTTTGCAAGCCCTTTCACCAAAGCCATGTAAGCTGTGTCAGGTACAGTGTTCTTTCAAACCACTAAGCACCAACCCCCCCAACACACACACACACAATTGAACAACCAGCCAACCTTGATGGAAGAAAAACAATCCATCCCTGTAGATGATACAAGTAGGAACGCCAAACAGAAATGACTAGCTGCAGGGATGGGATATAAGTGGCCAGAGATATGTTGGTTCAAATGAAAAATGTCCCCCAATATGTTCATGTATTTGACCATTTGGTCCTCAGTCTGTGACACTGTGGAGGGGATCTTAAATTCAATTGGAAAACAGTTGGTGTCACCCATAAGCATTGTGCTGTTGTTGCACCAGTGGCCACATGTTGATAGTGTGCATGCGGAGCCCACTGCTGACCAGGATTGTTAGTGACAGTTTTGTATGTCAGCCCATAAAACTTCTTTTGCCATTATGAAAGCCAGCCACTGGGGAAGAAATGTCCAGGCCCAGTCCCAGCCTGATTTCTCTCTGCCCTGCAGCTTAAGACTGTGACATCTTGAGAAATACCACCCAGCTCTGACAGGAACCCATAGCATGCCAATAGTCTATGTTTGGGGCGGGGGGCTCTGGGGCCTTCCTGGACAATAACTTACAAGGTGAGCCAATGATTTCATTGATGTTCTTTGCTGGAGCATGGAAAAGGGGTTACCTATGGATGCATGCATGGGTGAGTCAAATGCAGCAGCATCAAAAAGCCCATGCTCATGAAAGCTGCGTCCCTGGAGCTCCAACATGCGGTCAGCTCTGCATGCGAGTCCCCTCTTCTCCCAGCAATTGTCAAGAGGGCTTGTGAATCTTGTATCTTTCTCAGCTTCTCAAACTTTCTAAGTCTCCATATTTTATTCACCTTGTTTAAGTTGCCTTCCCAAGTCTTGTGATATTCCTTTCTCTCCAGGAGGGAATGTGTCAGTTTGGAAATCATAGCTATGCAAAACTCCTCTGGCTCTTGCATATTTCCCATCCTCTCTCCTGCAATGTTTCTGGGTCTTGAAAAGGGTGAAAAGATATGTTTTTATTTGCTTATATTTGTGGTTAATCACTGGACCATTTGCGGTGATAGTCACTTATCCTCCGGAAATTGACCAGTTATGAATCTCTGCAGTAAACACCATCTACACAAGGGGGAGGAGGAGGAAGGACCAATGACAACAGCTGCAGTAACCTATGATCATAAACACAAATGTTTAAAAGGCAATTTGACAGGCAGAACATACCCATTTAACAAAAAAATGGCAGTTACTTCCTGTGGGCTCCGTATGCTTAGGATTTTGCTCTGGCTTACAACACCAGTTGGCTTGGTATCCAAGCA
The DNA here is from genome assembly GCA_025134845.1 of Neodon shergylaensis. NCBI lineage: Eukaryota > Metazoa > Chordata > Mammalia > Rodentia > Cricetidae > Neodon > Neodon shergylaensis. The sequence continues at coordinate 658,602 of JABTXL010002703.1, forward strand.
GGCTTAGAGTCTATAAATAGCAGCCTAGAGTTGTGAATCTCGTGTGGTACTGGATTTTATAAAAGAGATCTGATTTGGGCTGTAGAGATGGCTCAGTGGTTAAGAGCACCGCCTGCTCTTCCAAAGGTCCTGAGTTCAATTCCCGGCAACCACATGGTGGCTCACAACCATCTGTAATGAGGTTTGGTGCCTTCTTCTGGGCTGCAGACATACAAACAGACAGAATATTGCATACATAATAAATAAATATTTAAAAAAAAGAGATCTGATTTTTGAAGTCTGAGCAAAGTTCGGTGCTCATTTCCTTCTCACCTTCACAAGAAGGGCACATTTTTCTATAAAATTGCTTGGGGCTTGGGGAGAGCAGCTTAGAAAATGTGAAACTATCCGTCCATTTCTTATTTACATGCTACACCCAGACACCGTTAACCTCTTGAGTGCTTTGTCTAGCTCTTATAAACTCATGGGAGTTTTGTTTTTATTTAATTAGTATTTTTGAAGTGGATGTTTCTATGCTGCTAACATCCATTCTTAACCAGCTGGTATGTGGCTTCTTTTAGACCTTTTTTAAAATTAAATCCTTGTCATTTTTTGGATAGGAATGTGCTCACATTTCCCCTCCCCCTTCCGCCCTCCCTTCCCCCCCCACCCCACGCTCTCAGTTTACTCAGGAGCTCTTGTCTTTTTCCCCCTTCCTCGGTGAATCCATGTATCTTTTGTACTTCCTTACTTTCATGTTTTAGCTCCTGGCAACAGTGGCTTTCATCCCTCACCCATAGTCCCAAGTGAAACACACTTTTATTATTGTGTTTCTCATTTAGATTGCTGTCACAATATTTTCTTTTTTAGTTGCAAGATTTGTACCTGTCAAGTTTTGATGGACGCTGTCAATTTTCCAGAGCATTGCATCACGGTTCTCAAAGGCGGTTGTTTTCATCTCGCTAACACCTGGTTTCATTACATTCTCCATCTATATTTAGTTTCCTATGGGTCAAACACTAAAATCTTGCTTCCATTATCATTCCTTTTTAAATATTGTAATGTATTTTGTGATGTTTGCTTTAGTCTATAAGTTGCTAGAAATAAGACAACTGATTTTTGAGTATTATGGAAGCTGTAGATGATGTATTATTAATTTCTAACTGCATCCACTGTGGTCGGTCATTGTCTGTTTTCCTGCCACTATAATAGAGTATTCAAGACTGGGCAATTTAGATTAAAAACAGAAACAGGGATTTATTTGGACCACTATCCTAGAGGCTTGAAGCTCAAAACTCAAGTACCTGGCATTTACTCCGGTTCTGGTGAAGGCCCATGCTGTTTCCACTCATGGAAGAAAAGGCCGAATGAGCCCTTGTTGAAGAGCAAGAACCTTGGCTCATGATGGCCTGCCCTCATGGAAGCCAGCCCAGTTCTAATATATTCCTATGAGAGATCCTCAAACTGCTCATGAAGCCTCACCACGCTCAGGAGGCCCCTTCTCCCAACTTCATAGCATTGCAGGATTCGGCCACAACACTGCTTTCACTGCTGAAGCAGTTTCTGAAGAAGGTGGCGGCTTCATTGTGGCTGAGAATCTCAAATGGGGCTGGATAATCCTTCGGTTACATAGGAGGCAGAAATAAGTATGGGTAAATATTTTTATCAGAAATATTAGTTTGTGTGTTTTTTGTTTCAAGTCTAACAAAGAGTCGATGTGGTGTAATGATGAGGGTCTAAAATGCTAAGTGAACAGCTGGATCTGGGGACCAGGGATTCCAGGAACTGACCTTGGGCAGATCACCCAACATCCTGAACTCTGAAAAATAAGAGTACAAAACACCACTTCACACATCTCTAATCCCTGTTTCAATAAAAATTAATTCATCTTCATTACTCTGTGGTCTCAATCTGATCCTCTGGTGTGCCTGGGTCACCTGCACCCTACACAACCTGAATCCAAGCAGACCTTACCGCCCTCTGCTGGTTGATTGAACAATTGCACCCATATTTCTTTTGATGTTCCTTTAAGCCGGGGAGTTTCCTTCCTCTCTCTTGACAGGCTTGAGGTGCAGGGAGCCTTGTCATTGGAGATGATTTTCTAACTAGAGTTTAACTTGCTCAGTACTTATTCCACAGAGCATATTCCTGCCTTCTTTACGGACATCGGGAGTATGATGAGCGCATAGAGAGCCAGAGAGAGAAAGGGCATTGGCTTTGAGTTGAGAAAGCCTGAGTTTGCAGACTCTGCTGTGGGCACCTCAGCTCCATGCAGGCATGTATTGAGAGTTGCCTCGTTACAGTCCTTGTTAGGCCGTTTTTTAAAGAAAATATCAACAGATGAAAATAATACTTTGTTAAAGCCATCATTGTGGGAAACAATGGGCTTCTCAGCAACCACATTAAAGGTACAGATGAAGAAATTCAGACTCGTGAGGTTAACCAATTCTGTGTTTCCATTTATAATCGTTGCTTATTTTACCTATAGCCATCACTTTAACTTCCAAGAAAACCCCGAACCGCAGAATACGGTGGCTCAGGGTAAGACGAGAGGGGGCTCCCGAAGCCATTTGATGTAAAACGACAGCTCTGGGGCAAGGGCCCCCTAGCAGGGATCCCCAGTTCTTGGCTGGGTTCTTAGGGGGTGGGAGAATCAAGCTCCAGGTAGATTTCACCTGAGGGCTTCCTCTTGTCTGTATCCATTGTGAAATTCACCTGATTTTCCCAAGGTATGAAGCAACTCACACAAGCTTGAGAAACTGTCATCTACTATAACTAAGACAGGCTCTGAAGATACAAAGATGGATGGCACACAGGTGCCAGCCCTTCGAGAGTTCAGGCTCTTGCAGTAGGCAAACTGATAAGAAATGACACCATCGTTATCATCCTACAAATCGCTAACCACCCCACAAATGTTTGTTGGTCACCCCAAGGCTGAGAGCACATCTCAGAATGAGACATAGCCAAGTGCTACACAACTTTCATAGCAATGACTGGGTGAGAGACATGTACCAGCATCCCAGTCCATCAGGAAAAGCAAGAGTTCTCAGGGTCCTTAATCAGAGATCTCTGTTTCAAGGATGGAGGGTGGGTGTTGCCCATTGGGCTTCAAGAATGATGAAGCTATCTGTCGAGGCACATTCAGAGGCACTGACCTATGAGATCGACTGTATCCAAAAAACACGTGGTCCGGCTGAGTCAGAAGAGAGCAAGGATAAAGAAGGGAGTGGGTGGGAGCTCAGTGCAGATTGTGGAGAACCCGGCACACCAGCACAAGCTCTGATTTTATTCTGTAGGTAGTAAGGACACTAGGCCCTGAGAACCTGCATGTGCTGTTTGCTTGCTTGTTTGTTTGATAGTTGCCTTTTGTTTTTAGAGAAGTTGCTGCATGGGCAATGTGAAAAGTGAAAAGTCAGTAACATAATAAATAAGACACTTGAGTAAGCGATGCGACAGAACTCGGGCCACGGCACAGGCAATAAGGGAGAGGCTCCCTTAGGAGCCTTTTCTAAGCTCGAATCCCTAAGGCTTGCAACTAGCAGATGTGAACAATAGTCGATACATATTGATATCTGTTATGTTCTCGGTTAGATCATTCATCCACATCATCTCGTTCACTCTTCACAGTGAGCTCCTAGGTGAAATACTTGTACATCTCATCTTGTAGATCTGAAAACAAAAGCTTAGATTTGGTCCCAGTGTCATTTGAATCCAAAGCAGAGACACTGAACCCATAACACTACAGCTTCCTACTCTTCATGTGTGCGAAGAAGAGGGGAAGGGTGACATGGGGTTTCCTAGCTTAGATAAGACTTTTGGATAAAGAAAAGTATACTTACTGTCAGATCATGAGAACCAGGATTGCCACTGCAAAATTCATTGTGAAACTAGTAATAAAGTCATGCCGCAGGACCAAGGTTAATAAAAGCCAAATTTGAAAGTTACAACAGTGTAATTTATAACAATAACAAAATCAGTAAGATCCTTGAGTTTAAATTTATACATGTATGAGACTTATATGCAGACTATGGTAGAAGTTATGGATTTTTTAAAATCACATAAATGGAGAGACAGTCTCGATTCGTGAATTGAGAGGCTCCCTGTAGTTAAGGTATCAGTCCTCCCAGCTTGATCTATAGGTTTGATACAAACCCAGTCAAGATTTCAGAAAGCTGTTCTGTTCATAATGAGAAACTAACTGTGAAGTTTATATGGAAAGAAAAACTACCTAAAAGGGACAATATAATAAAAAAAAAACAAAGTTGAATGATTAACATCATTTAATTTTGAGACATGTTAGAAAGCTGCAGTAATCAATCTGTACGGTATTGGTGAAAGAACAGAAATTTAGCCCAGTACCCTGCAGGCAAAGCCAGACTGTCCTAAGAAAGAAACAAAAGCAATTCCAATAAGAAAAGACAATCCTTTTAAGAAACTGTGTTGGATTTTAGAGTGCTTCACACACGCACACGCACACACACGCACACGCACACACACGCACACACACACACATGCACACACACACAATGAACCCAAACACGGGTACCTCTTGCAGAAATTAATTAAAAAATAAATCATAGTCTTGAATGAAAAATTACAGACCTTCTGGGAAAAATCAGGCAAGAATCTAGGTGCTCCTGAGCATGGTAACAAGTTCTGAGCTGCAGTCCATGAAGAAACACTGACAAGCTGAGCTTGACTGAAATATGCAAGCTTATAGTCTATAAACAGTGTTTTAAAAACAGGAAGACAAGCAACAGCCTGGGAGAAAATGTTTGCAAGATGTCTATCTAATAAAGGACCTATGTTCAAAATATGCAAACAACTTTTAGAGACCGATAGTAAGGGTTGTTCCCTTAGCTACTGTTGTCAACAGGTTTTTTCTGCTCTTAACTTCAGTGGGAGAAGCTTCTTATTGCAGAGGATAGTGGCTAATGCAGAGGTGTAACTGTTCAAATGGCTGAGAATAAGTGATTGTGGGTTCTCAGCCATATACAGAGCATTTATAACAACCCCCCAAGCCTCAGGGAACATCAAGGAAGAAGGGGCAGGAAGAATGTAAGCGTCAGAGGAGAAGGGGAAGTACAGTGATGTTCTGGCCTCTGGACAAGTCATGACTTGTTGAGCTCATAGCAGCTGTGCTTCTCTGCACAGGACCTAAAAAAAAGCCAGATAAAATTTCCAGTTTGGGTAGGGGAGGGTCTCTCAGTGCTTCCCTAGCTGAGGAGCTATTGGCAATTGATGGATAGCTAAAGGAAGGAGGCTGCTTTTCTTTAGAGCAGGGAGACACTGGTAGGGTGTCCATGCCCCAGTGGGTGACCCCACATCCATTCACACATGAGCACCAAAGTGAGGACTCAGTGAGTTATGAGAAGGAATAGAGAACATGAAGTTTGGAAGGGATGTGTTGAGGGGACCCAGGGGGATGTGTGCGGATTTGACTAAAACTCACAGTGTAAATATAAGAGATTTCCAAAGAAAATGTCAATGATAAGTAAGCAAATAATCTAAGTAAAAACATATTTCATACACTCAAATGTGCACACACATATGTATACAGACTAAAACACATTAAACATTTGTCATTAGGGAATCTCAAACTAAAGCAACAAGGACATAGCACCACTTATCTTTTAGAATAACTGGATTGAGAAGACTGACCACACCAAGTGTGGTGCAGATGAAAAGAAATAAAAGCTATCACCCATTGCTGGTGTGAACAAAATGTGCAATGCATCTCTAGGAAGACAGCTTGGCAATTCCCTATGGAGGTAAGGCATTGTGCATAAATTAGCAATTATGTCCCTAGCGACCTATTGGAAGAATTGAAACGCTATGTGCATACAGAAAACATCATATGAATATTTAGAACAGTTTCATTCATAATTGTAAAACAAAACAAACAAAAAGCCTAGATGTGGGGCTGGAGAGATAACTCGGCTATTAAGAGCACACGCTGGGACTGAATTAGACAAACCACAGGGAGGGTCTTTTCCAATGCTAGACCAACACTCCTGACAACCGTTATGGTGTCAAAAACATAGGGTGTCTGGAGAACTTTCACAGCCCAGGGGTCTCCAGAGACATCGCAGCTGCAGACAGCTTGGGATCCTGATGGAACGCCAGAACAGAAACAGACAGAAGATTTAAAAAAAAAAAAAACATCCTCAAGGCTCAAGGATCTATCCAGAAGAGGAGATGGAGATACTGCGAGAGCCAGAGGCGGTGGGTGACTCCAAGGAGACCACGACTTCCAGACACCACAGGGCTAGTGTACTATGAGCTCATGGAGACAGGCAGCACACAAGACCTACACAGGCTCAAACCAAACTCTCAGCAGTGAGAAGGGGAACTGGACACAAAGTCCCACTGCTGACCAAGAAGTTATTCGCAATGCATCTTCTGGGAGAGGGAAAAAGCACTTGTCTCCAATGGAGTGTCACTGGGTATGTCAAATACACCAAGGCAGAACCCATGCCCAAAAGTAGTTAACCAACACAAAATGGACTCCATGTACGTTGTGTGCATTTTTTGTTTAGTAGTTTTGGCCCTTTTTTTCTATTTGTTTTGATTTTGTTTCACAGAAGTTTTGAATTCTAAGAGAGAGAATACATGAAGCTAGGTGAAGAGAGAGATGGGGACGGTCGGGGGGTGTTGCAGGAGAGGGAAACAGTATCAAAATAAACTGAATACATGTTTAAAACTAAGAAAATCTGAATAAACCATGAATTTCACTTAACAATAATGTGGTTTTTCTATAAACATAAAACTATCCTAGATTATAAGGTATATTTTTAAGCATCATAAAATGAATAAAATATAATAGATGGAACTAATTTTGATATTTCATTTAACCAAACACATTCCCAAATTATCATATATTTCAACATGTAACCAATATAAAAGGTCATTAGTTAAATGTTTTATAGTTGTTTTTCCATAAGTCCACAACTCCAAAGTCTAACTTCAGCTAGCGGTACATCTCTACCTGAGTAGATACTTCAAGAGCTATAGTGTTAAATGAGGTGGCCAGGCAAAGAAAGATAGCACAGAAGTTCACATATATATAAAATCCAAAATAGCCAAGATCATGGAAGCTGAAGATAGAGTGGTGGTTTCAGGGTTGGAGAACAAGGAAATGGAAAGGTAATAGACAGCGTACACTTATGCTACACATCCTACATCCTGGAGATCTACCGTATAATTAATAGTATTCTATCGTACACTTAAATTACTTGAAGGGGTAAATCCTGTGCTAAGTAGTTCTACCACTCGTAGTATGGCATATTAAATTCCTGGAAAGGTTTTGGAAAGTGATGGACATATTTAAAGCCTTGTCAGTATGATAATTTCATGTGAGTGTAATAGTTCCCAAACTAATAAAGCAATCTACACTAAATATATATAGGATTTTATAAGTCAATAATGTTTCAATAAAAAATTTAAAAGCAGAGCCGGGCGGTGGTGGCGCACGCCTTTAATCCCAGCACTCTGGAGGCAGAGGCAGCCGGATCTCTGTGAGTTCGAGGCCAGCCTGGTCTACAAGAGCTAGTTCCAGGACAGGAACCAAAAGCTACAGAGAAACCCTGTCTCGAAAAATCCAAAAAAAAAAAATTTAAAAGCAAAACAAAGTAGCTCAATAACCACACAAGGCCCGTGGCTACTATGCTGCTACATACAGGTTTAATCTAATGCACAGCCATGCTTGCAGTGTTTGTCCTGTCCTCTTCCCCCAAATCAAAACTCTGTGCATCAGAGTGTTACACAGCAAAGAAAGACAGCTGTCATCAAGAGAGGTCAAGACCAGCCAAATCCCGACAGAGGCAACATAATAGACAGAGTGGTCCGGTTCATCATTGCTTATAAGAGGAGGTTTGGGTACAGTGGTGGCCCACAGACATAGCTACAGGTAAGGCCAGGGGTAACCAAGTTATCCTGAGAAAGCCACTTGTCCAAGGCATCATCACTTCTCTGACTTGTAGGCTCAGAAGCCACTGCCCTGGCACCAGCACCACAGGAGCTAATGGCAGGCTGGGGGTCAGCAGGTCTCAGGATGCCAGCACTTCACCCACACGTGGAGCAACTGCCCTTCAGGTCTGCACCTACCATGGGTCCGTGGTTCTGCTTGCACCACCTCGTCACAGCTTTCTCATCCAGCAAGGGCAGGCAGTGACCTGCTGGCTGTCCCAAAGTCCTCCTTCTCCCCTTCCCTCTCCCAGCCTCCCACTGAGCCAGCTAAGCTCTCCAGCACCACTGCCAGGGAGCCAGGTCAAGACCTCTGGTCCCCAAAGCATCTCAAGCAGGGAAAATAATACTATCATGGATTCATTCCCTCCACAAATCTCTACTGAGTTTTCTGGAAAGCTTGGGGGGGGGGTTCTCATTTTTCTGAACTTCTAGTAAGGATGACATATAAAACAAAAACCACAGAATTAAAGACACAATTCTAGTTGGTGCGCTACTGAGAAGGAGCAAGCTACTAAATGAGCCTATGAAAAAGGAGCTAGACACAGCATTTGGTTTGGGTTTTTTTTTTTTTACTGATTTTATTGAGCTCTACATTTTTCTCTGTTCCCCTCCCTGCCTCTCCCCTCCCCTTCAACCCTCTCCCATGGTCCCCATGCATCCAATTTGCTCGAGAGATCTTGTTTTTTTCTACTTCCCATGTAGATTAGATCTATGTAAGTCTCTCTTAGTGTCCGCATTGTTGCCTAAGTTCTCTGGGATTGTGGTGTGTAGGCTGGTTTTCTTTGCTTTATGTTTAAAAAACATTTATGAGTGAGTACATGTGGTAATTGTCTTTCTGGGTCTGGGTTACCTCACTCAATATGATGTGTTCTAGATCCATCCATTTGCCCACAAATTTCAAGATGTCATTTTTTTTTCTGTGTAGTACTCCATTGTGCAAAGGTACCACATTTTCCTTATCCATTCTTTGGTCGAGGGACATTTAGGTCGTTTACAGGTTCTGGCTATGTTAAACAAAGTTGCTATGAACATAGTTGAAACATGACCTTGTGGCACGATTGAACATCCTTTGGATATATACCCAAAAGTGGTATTGCTGGGTCTTGAGGAAGGTTGTTTCCTAATTTTCTAAGAAATTGCCACACTGATATCCAAAGGGACTGTACCAGCTTGCACTCCCACCAGCAATGAAGGAGTGTTCCCTTTACCCCACAACCTCTCCTCAACCTCTCCAGCATAAGTTGTCATCAGTGTTTTTGATCTTGGCCATTCTTACAGGTGTAAGCTGGAATGGTTTGCATTTCTCTGATGACTAAGGATGTTGAACATTTCCTTAAGTGTCTTTCAGCCATTTTAGATTCCTCTATTGAGAGTTCTCTGTTTAGGTCTGTACTCCATTTTTTTAAGTTGGATTACTTGTTCTTTTGATGACCAATTTCTTGGGTTCTTTGTATATTTTGGAGATCAGACTTCTGTGTGATGTGAGATTAGTGAAGATCTTTTCCCATTCTGTAGGCTGTCGTTTTGCCTTGTTGACCATGTCCTTTGCTTTACAGAAGCCTTTCAGTTTCAGGAGGTCTCATTTACTGTTTCTCTCAGTGTCTGTGCTGCTGGGGTTCTATTTAGGAAGTGGTCTCCTGTGCCAATGCGTTCAAGTGTACTTCCCACTTTCTCTTCTGTGAGTTTCAGTGTGGCTGGCTTTATGTTGAGGTCTTTGATCCATTTGGACTTGAGTTTTGTGCATGGTGATAGATATGGATTGATTTTCATTCTTCTACATGTTGATATCCAGTTAAGCCAGCACCATTTGTTAAATATGCTTTCTTTTTTTAATTTGATTTTTTTTTGCTTCTTTGCCAAAAATCAGGTGTTCAAAGGTATGTGGATGAATATCAGGGTCTTCAATTTGGTTCCAGTGGTCCTCCTGTCTGTTTTTATGCCAATACCAGGCTGTTTTCAGTACTGTAGCTCTGTAGTAGAGTTTGAAGTCAGGGATTGTGATAACTCCAGAAGTTCTTTTAGTGTACAAGATTGTTTTGACTACCCTGGGTTTTTTGTTGTTGTTGTTGTTTTGGTTTTTTGTTTTGTTTTGTTTTGCTTTGCTTTTTCATATAAAGTTGAATACCATTCTTTTGAGGTCTGTGAAGAATTTTGCTAGGATTTTGATGGGCATTGTAATGAATCTGTAGGTTACCTTTAGTAAGATTGCCATTTTTACTATCTTAATTCTACCTATCCAAGAGCATGGGAGATCTTTCCACTTTCTGGTGTCTTCAATTTCTTTCTTCAAACATTTAAAGTTCTTGTCATACCAGTCTTCCACTTGCTTGGTTAGAGTTAGTCTGAAATATTTTATGCTATTTGTGGCTATTGTTAAGGGTGATGTTTCTCTGATTTCTTTCTCAGCCCATTTATCATCTGTGTAAAGGAAGGCTACTGATATTTTTGAGTTAATCTTGTGTCCTGCTACATTAATGAAGGTGTTTTTGAGTTGTAGAAGTTCCTTGCTAGAGTTTTTGGGGTTACTTATGTAAACTATTATATCATCAGCAAATAGTGAGAGTTTGACTTCTTTTCCAATTTGTATCCCCTTGATCTCCTTTTGTTGTCTTATTGCTCTAGCTAAGACCTCAAGAACTATATTGAACAGACATGGAGATACGACATTTGTACTAAACACTGAAGGATAATCATAAATCAACCTTGTGAATACCTGACAGTACAGGAACATTGCAGACAGTGAAGTCAGTATTGAGAAGGCCCTGATATCTACAGCTGGTGAATGGGCCTCTAGTGAGAAGAAGATCCCCTGAGGCACATCAGATCCCTGGTCCTTCCTTCTTCATCCTCCACCCCATCCCAGGTGATTTTTTTCTCTAGGGAAGTCAACATTGTCCTCTTTAGTTTACCCATCTTATGAATATGTAAATATTTTATCCTAAACATCTTTGTAATATTTTAAGTTCCTCTCTCTTTCCTTTAAATAGCAATCCAGCGAGTTTCATTATTTCCTAAATTTGACAAGATAATAAATCAACAGGATTAAAGCAACATCCTTGACTTCATTGCAACTAGAATCGTGTGTGTGTGTGTGTGTGTGTGTGCGTTTATGATCATGTGGGTGTATATGCATATGTGTGCAGGTACATGTGCTTGCAGATAAGAGAAGTCAATGTCAAGTGTCTTCCTCAATCGTTATTCACTTTACTATTTGAGACATGATCTCTCACAGAAGCTGCAGCTCACAGATTGCTTGGGCTCAGGGACCTGCCTGTCTCTACCTAGCCAAGGAGCTCAGGGACCTGCCTGTCTCTATGCCCTAGTCCTGGATTTGTAGAACCCCTGAAATGATTTTCGTGTGTGTGTTGGGAACCAGACTCAGATCCATGTGTCTGCACAATAGCTGCAGCTCCTGCCCCTACACCTGGAACCAAAATTTCCCATGACTGTGAATGGCATTGTATCCTGCATTTCCTAAATCACCAGAAGTCTATGGATTGTGAAATAAGTGAAGGTAAGGGAAGCTTCCCTGGACCAACTGGCCATAGTACCAAAAGAATACTTTGGAAATGTAAAATTCATCACACATTCAAAATATCTAACAACAGCAGACAATGGAAATGGAGTCAATCCTGCTCCAGGAGAGCTAACACCCTCTTCCAGCTTCCACATCAGGAAGGCACGCAGTACATATACGTCCAGGCAGGCAAAGGACTCACAGACTAAAACAAACCTTTTTTAAAAGAACAGAATTAAAGGATATCCTTGCCTTAGAGCTAAAAATAAAAAACTAACATTTTTACCAGCGTAAAAATGCTGAAGATGACTACAATGATTGTGAGTTCTTGGTGACGGAAGTGGACTACCAAACAGCAGAGATCAGCTGTGCTTGTTTAACACACAGGAACACATGTGCCTGCGCTTGGAACTGTGGCCCAATTCCTCTCCACCCAGCAGTCATAGACCTACAAGGCTTGACATGGGGAGTACTCATTTAGCGCCTTGTGAACAGCAAAGAAGCAAGGCGGGCATGATGGCTAACTAAGGGGACAGAAGCAGAGGAATTAGGAGGCCAAGGCCATCTCTGGTTACACGGTGAGTTTGAAGCCAGCCTGGGATACATGACAAGCAGTTAGGAATTATAACAGGTGGAGGCAGATCTCTGCAAAACCCACACAAAATAATAGCAGAGAAATAGACATTGGGCCTCAGCTAAGCCTGTTTCTCGCATGTAAAATGGAGACAACATCACCCTCCTGTGCACAGAAGCGTTCCCCCGTAGGTCAGATTGGGTGATCTCCATCAAAGCGCCCTGGGCGGGTTGCCCAATACGCAAGGGTGTTTGATGGGTGGATGGTGATCTAAGGATAAAGAAGTGAGCACTGTCAAAGAGAATGATGGAACCAAGACTCAAAAGGATTTCAACAGATTAGAATTATAGGGGAACTGTTGACATGACTCTAAATCAAGACGAACCAGAGTCCTCCAGCGAGGCTGACAAACAGGACGGTGAAGGTGTGCTGGGGTGAGAGGTGGCCAACCGCAGCCGTGATGAAGTGGGGCTGATGGCGTGGTGTGGTGGCCAGAGAAATGAAGCAGTCCTGGGCTGCACTGCAGAGGCTGGGGAAGAGACAGAGGAGAAGGAGGAGGACATGAACCCAAAACCTAGGGCCTTACACGTCATGCCAACTGAAGCATACTGTTGGTTCAAGGGATATATTTGAATTCATCTAACTTTGACAGGGACCCGCTACAAAGGCTTGAGAGTACCGAGAAGACACTGGTGTGACAGAGGAATAGTGACCCAATCCAGTACCGGCATTTACTCGTTGTGTGACCTTAAGAAAATGACTTAATCCCACCAAATCTTTCCTGTTTCCTCTCGTCTGATGGGAAGACATCTACTGCTCTGCAGAATTAGAGCTTAAACAAAACCACAGGTGACGTGCACCCTGCGCAGAGCATCTACATGGAGAGGACAAGCAAAGGACAGAAGACACTCAGTCACTCGCCTGGGAATTCATTTTGTGGGTAACACAACTCACTTTGATCCTCAGTTTCCCCCTGATATCGTCATTGCGTGCTAGGACCCTTCTTCATATCTGCCCAGAAGAGCTCAGCAAATACAGAGCCAGAAAAAACAACGGCAGTTCTCACCTGCTCCATGACAGACCAACTGAGAATGGCAGGCTCTCATTCCCTAGATCACATGTTGAAGTCTGAGGCACTAGCTGAGGACCTACTGTGTACCCACACTTGTAAACATGACCCCCTCCCCCGCCACTGAGTTTATAATCTAGGAGGGAAGTCAAGTGATGGGGTTCAGGGAAAGATGGAGGGAATTAAAAACAACACGAGTCATTCCTAATTTGGGGACCTTAAGACTCAGACTTCTAGAAGTGGGAGCAGAGTGTGGGGGTCAGTAGGGAGTTCCTCAGCTTTCCTGCAAAATAACTGTATCACTTGGGTCACAGGTTCACCCAGCCTCCCTTCCAGGGGCCCCCAGCTCCCTGCCCAGGAAGCGACATTTCTCACTTCAGTCCACTGTGGAAAGACCTCCCAAAGTTACGCCACACCTCCCAGGAATTGCACTTCCTCCCACCACTCCTCCCATGTAATTAACGCCTTCCCCCTTTCAAAGATCAGCTGTAAGTTCCTGCCCTTTACAGCCCTGCCTGGCAGAACCTGCTGCTCCAGAAACACACCTGAACCTGCTCTGCCTGCCCCTACGCTCCTGAAAAGAGCTTCACATTCCCCAGAACCACTACACCCTGGCCTTCTGCCCTCTTCTCCCATTCTCGGCATCTGTGGTCCCCTCAGGGACACAGCATAGGTGGAGACATGGAGCTAAACCCTAGGATCTCCTGAGCTGAAGTTTGATGTCACCACACATTCTCACCATCCTGTCCTTTGTCCATTCTAGCATATGCTAGAGAAAAGGCAAAAGCTGTAACCAGATGGCCACATAGAGACAGAAAGCGAGATACCCTGAGGGGCAAAGGAAAAAAACAGGAAATAGAGACAGGTGAAGATGTGGGAAGGAGAAGAGCAAAGACAGAAACAGAAGAAGAAAAGATGCAGAAGTGTAGACAGGGCAGGCCAAGGGACAAAGGGGAAGAGCGTGGAAACATGAGGGCAGGCACAGGACAGGGAAAGGGCATCACACAGGACAGCAGAAACAGGACACGGGACAGGGAAAGGGACACGGGACAGCGGCAACAGGCACATGCTCTCAGGGCTGAGGTCACCAGGGAGAGGATCACAGACTGCCCAGAGGGGACATACATAGGTCCTGAAGAATAATGACTCCCCAGATCTCACAGTTGGGAGGAAGCCACCACAAGGTGAGGACAATGAATGGCCTAGAATTAGGGAGTTAATCTGGCAGATCACAGCAAGTGGGCTGGGTTGAGTCATAAAAACGGTGGGATTTTCCACTCTGCAGACAACCCCACCCAAGCTTCATTCCACAGACACTTAGCTGGCCCCAATAATAGGCCTGGCCCTGGGTGGGGCCCTAGAGACACTACCACAAAGAGCAGGTCCAGCTCCCAGGGAGGCCAGGATTGAGAGGGGGGGCAGGAGAAGGATAAGCCACCAAGAGGCCTGTGACTCTGTGGGCACCAGGAAGTGAGTGTTCTGGAAAAGCCAACCTTTAAAAAGCACCTTTAGAAGCAAGAGGAACTGGAGGCATCAGGATGGGGACAGGGGCGTAGAAAGCAGAGGTAGAGGGGTGGGAAAGACGAGGCAAGAGGCTACAGTGTGGTTTCCGCCAGGGGATGCTGGGAAGCGTGCCTCACCCCAGACCCACAGTGCCTTCCTTTAACTCACTGGATGGAGAGGAACAAGCCAGGTACCTGCTTGGAGTTCAGACTCAGGTAAAATAGGAGCTTTGCGCTTTGCAGTGCTCAATTCACAGACTGTCCTCTACTGCGTGCTTAAACCGTGGAAAACAACCAAGTCAGTGAACTCAGGAGCCGGGCACCATAGGCTCTCTCTCGGGCCTGCCAGCCTGTGGGCTCCTCCTTGCCGATCACAAAACTCAGCCTGCACAGAGCTCCCCCGTGTGGCTGAGACTGGTGCCTGCCGAGGAAAGCACACCGCCCACCCCCCACGCACATTCCCCCACCCCCATCCCCTCCCCGCCCAGAGTCACAAACGGGTTAAAAGTCAGCTGCACCGGCACTACAGTGATGCCTGTCACTATGCATGCCTCCATTGAACAGTGACTGAACGTCAAGAGTGGGTGCTAAGGTTCCTGCTCACAACCATTCATTCAGCCCTCCTATCAGCCACCGGAGGCTGCTGTTAGTATTCTCTCTAACCTGACTGATGGGGAGCTAGGAAGAAGTTCTCAAGAAAAAGATACAGAAGGGGCAAACTGCCTACAATGGCTTCCTCAGAACTGACTTTGAAAAGGCCCTTGCCAGCTGAGGGGTTAGCTAAACTCAGAGAGTTTAGTTAAAGCATATACTTAAAATCTGTAATGTAAGCTTGGAGTAAACAGCAACCGAGAGAGACAGAGATGGGGGGGATGAACACACACCCCTGTAATTCCCCTCCAATATGATGTTTTCTAGATCCATCCACTTGCCCACAAATTTCAAGATGTTATTATTTTTCTCTGCTGTGTAATACTCCACTGTATAAATGTACCATGTTTTCCTTATCTATTCTTTGGTTGCGAGGGGCATTTAGGTTGTTTCCAGGTTCTGGCTATGACAAACAAAGCTGCTGTGAACATAGTTGAGCACATGTCCTTGTGGTATGATTGAGCATCCTTTGGGTATATACCCAAAAGTGGTATTGCTGGGTCTTGAGATAGGTTGTTTCTTAGTTTTCTGAGAAATCTGCATACTGACATCCAAAGCTCATGTCCTAGAATTGGGGATTAAATTGAAGAGAAGGGACCTCTACTTTGAAGGCTAGTAAGAAAAGTCAATAAACCAAAATTGATGTCTTAGTCCATTTTGTACTTCTTTAACAGAATACTCGAGACTGGGTAATTTACAAAAAGAACAGATTTATTCTGTGTAGTGTGAACACTGTGAGGTCAGCATCCTGCCAAAGCCTTCTTGCCGTAGCACCCCCGGCAGAGTGGGAAAGCACAAGAGGGTGGGAGGGGCACACTCGTTTTCATAACGAACTCATTTTCACAGCTACAACATGAATGCATTGATTACCTCTAAAAGAGCCCAGCACTATGGCCTGTCAGGGATTGAACTTCTAATATGTGAATGTCTCAAGGTTCATTCAAACTGTGGCAGGTGGATTGGGTGAGCTACTTCTTAGCATCTCATGACTGCCCCTAAGACTACTTGCTGTATGGGAGGTGTTAAAATTCACCCTTGCTGCGAAGTCTGTCCCCAGCCTCTATCCACCCAGAAAAGACTGTACTGTCAAAAGTCACTGACAGAGACTGTGTGTAAATCAGAAACAGCCTGAACCACTGAACAAATCATTCCTTCTCCTGATAACATGCCCAGGAGGCCTTTGGGAAAATGACAATTAGTTGAACAGAGTCAATTTAAAGACATCCAAGGGCAAGGGCCCGTGAAGAGCAAAGGCCTGAGTAAACATGAGGTTGGAAAGGCTCACCGTGTTGCAAGAGATGCGTAAACACTCTAAAAGCCCAACCTGGGCACCAAAGGAGCCTTCACAGATGGGGAAACATGCTCATGCATCCTTCTCTTTGTGTCCAATACAGCAAGAACCAGCCTGTGTACATCCTTGGAACAGCAATGGGGGAGAGGGGCTGTCCTCTGGGAGGGAGGAGCTGGCTGGGGTGCTGCAGGATACAAATGCTCTGAGCCCTCTCTCAGCTCAGCAGGGCCCAGCCAGGCCCAGGCAACCACAGACACTGAACAGCAGCACCTCTGAACGCAGCTCTGCTTGGCTGGTCTTTGGAGTACTTTGTGGACAAGGCATAGAAGACTGGAGACAGGAGACCACAGCCAGCTTGTGTCTCCTGGAGGGGCCAGTAGACTGCTGGACCTGTTGAGCAGGGCAGTGATGAAGAAAGTGGGAAGGCGGGAAGGGACTGGGATCAGCTCTTTCATCCAGGTTTTTTGTGTTTTTTTTGTTTGTTTTTGTTTTTGTTTTTACATCAAACATCTGTAGCATGCAATGTATCAGGCTCAGCTCAGGAATTGTTGTGGGATATGTAGTGACAAAGAAATGTCAGCTGCTGTCCTGAAAAATATGACAACCCAGGGGAAAATAGATATGTCTGAGGGGAATCTCAGCCCTTCAATGCGTATTCAAACATGTACAAGTCAGGTATGTGCAGGAGGGCTGGGCTGAGCTGCCAGACAGACCATGGATGACTGCATACAAGACAAGGGACAGATAACAAGGGAAAGAGCCTCACTGGCTGAGCAGGTGGGCGTCCTTTGGAGAGGAAGTTGAACAGAGGAAGCAGCACCCAGACCCTGAGAACGGTAAGTGCAAAGCTTGGGAGACATTAGAGCATGTCAATAAGAGAAGATGCTGTAATTGTGATGCAAGAAGGGGGAACTAAGAGAAACAGTGAAAAGAGGAGGTGACAGAGGTGCCCAGCCAAGGTGGGAGGTAAGGACGGGTACCCATCAGGACCAAGAGCGTCCTCAGATGGGACAGGGGCCTCCCTCAGTGCTTGAAGTGAGGCCATGTCCTGATGATGTCATACAGTGCCTGTCCAGGGGACAGGATGTTGGACACATCACTGTGGCCCATTAGCAGATAGTCGGGAATCAGGTACCCCTCGGCCACGGCACACTGGATCAAGTCCTGGGCAGCTTTCAGGGCAGCTGCATTTGGAGGCTGTTCTGCAAAACACATTTACCCATAATCATTAAGACCTCAAAGCGGCTTGGCTGTGGCAGTGAAAGGCCCCCAGATTCCAGTCCTCCCCATCTCCCACCCTAGCCTGTCCCACAATTACCAACAATTAATTAGGCATAAAGCAAGGCAAAACTATTTGGTTTCCTAATTCCATCTGGCCAAAATTTCTTTAGAAAATTCAGAAGTGCCCTGGAATATAACATAGAGGATGGCACAGTTTCTCAGTATGTCCGGAACAGATACAGCCCATGGGATTATCCTCTGCTTTGCCATCACAGGCAATGCTGCATCCCAACATCATTCCCATGGTTACTGAGGAAGGACACACATTTCCCACTTGAGACATAAAGATACAAAAGTTTTCAAAAGACATTTTTTTTTCCTCCGGGCTTGCCTTGGGTATGGACATAAAGTGGGATAGTCTGGGGCAAATGTGGGTGAATTGGAGGCAAATATTCTATTTGGGAGCCGCTCCTAGTAGCAGTCATTCTTTACTGAGGGTTTTCTAAAATATCCTGTTGATGCTACCAGGTACTTCTGGTGTCACAAAGCTGTCCCCATCTGCCTGGTGTTTCCTGAATGTTCCACATGATATCTCATTAGGCAGAACCCTCTGCCCCATTTATGCCTTACCTACAAAGTTTCCCATGAAGGCAATTCCTAAAGCAATGTCATTGTATCCATAGGTGTGAGAGCCTTCGATACTCCAGCCAACTCCTTCATACACTCCACCATCCTGGCCCACTAGAAAGCTAGGATTGGGTAAAAGGAAACAAGAAGGTCTGAGGAGCACAAGTTTCTTCGGTCATCCCTTCAGACACTAATCTGTTCTTCCATGCATTCATTTATCGCATACTGCTGGATGTCCTGTATGTGCCAGTGCGCAGAAGTCAGGAGCAAAAGCTCGGCTCTGAACTGTGCCTCCGTCCCGGCGCATCTCGCCTACCTTCCTTAGCCATTGTGCCTCTCAGAGCCCTGTGCTTCCTCCTTAGGACCCCGACCTAGCTCTTCTCTCCTTCCACTGAGTGCATGCACCCAGACTAAACCATCATCCCCTCCCACAGCTTAAACTACTAGCTATAAAAGCCAACATGTCGAAGAGACTAGTTGCCTTTTGCATTTTCTGCAGCCAGAAAATGAGGTGTCATCCTAAATCCAACATTTCCCTCTCCCGGCCCCATTCAGCTACTACCCATGACTCATCAATTATGTTTTTTTTTTTAGCAAAGTTTCTTACTTCGCCACTGCTCCTGTCCAACTGTCGCTATCCAGCTCCGCCTGGGATTACTATAACAGCACCCTGTTTAGAGTTTTCCCTCCTTCCAACACACTCTTAAAGTCATACCCAGGAGGCTGGGGTGAGGGTTCCACAATTGAGAGTGTTTGATGCTCTTGATCAGACACAGGTTTGGTTACCAGCACCCACAGAGTCGCTCACAACCATCTGTAACTCCAGTAACAGGGGGTCCAACACCCTCTCCTGACCTCTGCAGGCACCAGGCATGCATGTGGCACACACACACATCACAACATGAAAGGGTGGGACTTTCCAAACACTCTCCAGTCCACCTTCACACAAAGCCAGTTTTCAGTTTTACTTACAAGATCCACATAGTGGTTGGGTTCCTACAGACCCTACCTCACTACCCTTCTCTCGGAAATCCAGTTTCAGGTTTGAGTGGGGCATGTTCTGTTTCCTCAAAGACACACGCTCTGTCTATAGCCCAAGCTTTTGAATATGTTATTCTTCTTTAAGTAGACTACTTCCTCTTTGCCAACCAACCCCCACACCTTATTCATGTGCCAATAAAGATGCCCCTCTTCATTAGTTCTTCTCTGACACCTTTCTTTCCTCCAAAGACTTCCGGGCTCATCTTCCCTGTGCCCTGATCTTCTTCCAACACTGGGCTTGACATTCTGCGTTGTAATTATCTGTTTATTGTTTTTCTCAAGCCCACAAGAGAAGGGACCATATCAATCTTGCCTAGTGTTAGACAGAGTAGGCACCCAATAAATACTAGTTACAAAGTTAGTTGAGACATGAGTGGGAGCCTCACCCAGTTACAGCCATGTCAGTGTTGGTAACAGCACACCACACACGGAGGTGGGCAGATTCCACTGTAGGTTTACAAGTTGAGGAACAAGAATCAGCTCACCTGGTGTTTTCCAGTGTGTGATTTCCAAGTTTGTAGTCAGTTCCCTATTACCTGCTGTGACCATAGCAAGACTACAAAAAGTCCTGGAAAATGAAGCATGTTTTCTCCTACATACAGAGGCTGCCCTTATGAAGAGATGGGGCCCGATACAGCTAGAACATCACTGGCACCCTGCAGAAGCAAACCCATCTGAGACCAGTCACAAGATTCGTTGTGTAAGTCCTGGACAAATAACTGAGGTCCCTTGTATTCTAACCCTGAGTCCCACCGTGACAGCACAGGCATCTCCCAAATGTCTTCTGTATCTCATTAGATTAATAATGTTTCTTTAATTTAATCCTGGCATGAAAGGAACCATGAGAGAATAATCTCACTCCCTGTCTTCAAACAGGAAATGTACTCCCTACTGTAGAGATGAGACAGGAGCCCAGAGGGCTTGGTTAAAAGTGCTGTGTGGTGAGCAGCAGAAGATTAGCAAGGCTCTAACATCAGAGAGAACAAGCTGGAACTGGCCAGGACCGTCACCCCTTATTGGTTAGGACAGGGTACCTAAGACGGCACACCCCTACTCTGCCCACCATGCTTTCCCACCACCCCTTCTGCAGTATTTTCAGTCTTTCTGATCTGGAAGGACTGGAGAACATGCCTGAGAGGTCAGGTAGCCCAAACTGTGACCTGAATGTTACTCAGTTCAGATTCTCACGAGAATAAGGTGTGGGGCCCGTGTAAGACACCTGGGCTCCCGCAGCTCTGCCCTCCACCGCGCTGAAGCCACAGGGCCATCTCCCACTTACTGATATGCAATGTCGCAGAAGTCTTGATGGTCTATGTGAAAAGACTGTATGTCTCTGACACGAGTCAAGCAGTCTAAGGACTCATTGCAGCTTCTCCCCGCGGTGTGGATGATGATGACGAATTTGGCTGGGAGGTTCATCTGAGAGCAGTGTGTCTCTCTGGCTTCCCACGCAGACCGTGGGGTGATACTGGGGCATGCTGTGGTAAAATGAAAAGCCAAGGGGATGAAAATTTGCTTGGTACGCTGTGAACCAAGAAACAGCCAAAGGCCAGTTTGCACCAGTCTCTCACCGTGCTCTGCGTGTGAACTTGGTAGGAGTTTGGAAAGGCCAGGCTCCCAGATCAGGACACTCGAGTAAAAAGCATGGATTTTAATGATGTAAAAACCAATATGAGATCAGAAAGAGACAGACTGGTCAGACAGAGGCATGACTGTTTTCTTCACAACACAGGATGTCTACATGCTTACAAGTGTGCCATACAATAAGGTGGGTCTGTGCAAATCAACTCACTCTTTAACAGATCAAGCTGAGGTGGAAATAATATACAGACTACAAAGAACTCACAATGTTAATGAACTATCATTGTGAGCAAAAGGGTCAAGCCTAAGATGGGGAAATCCACGGAAACAGCTGACCTGAGCTAGTGGGAGTTCACTGATTCCTGACTGACAGCCAGGGAACCTGCATAGGCCCAAAGTAGGCCTTCTGAACGTGGGTGACAATTGTGTGGCTGGGACAGTCTGTGGGGCCACTGACAGTGGGACCAGGATTTATCCCGAGTACTTGAACTGACTTTTTGAAGCCCATCCTCTTTGAACAAATACCTTGCTCAGCCTAAATATTGGGGAGGGGGGCTTAGTCCTGTCTCAAAGTGACGTGTCAGACTTTCTTGACTCTCCATGGGAAGAAAGCCTTACCCCCTCTGAGGAGAGGATGGGGGTGAGGTGGGTGTGAGGTTGGGTAGGGGGAGGAGGGGAGGGAATGGGAACTGGGCTTGGTATGTAAAATGAGAAAATATTGTCTTAAAATAAATAAATGAATAAGGTGGAAATATAAAAAAGAAAAATACTACCAGCTCAAAAGTAAGAAAATTTTTATTTAGAGATTTATAATTTCAAAAAAAATTTTTAAAATATCACTGGATCAGAGAGAAAGACTGTGTTAGCAGAAAGCTAAGCTGCTAAAAGTGCTAGTTAATTTGATTGGTTTTAATTTACTGACCATTCTTTCCAAGCTAGTACATTATTTTCATTATTTGGTTTCTTAGAATAGTCATTCTCATATCAGCATTGCCTGTATATTCAAATTTTTCTAAGCACCACAGTCATGGAAAAGGTGGCTGGTTTTGGAAAGGTGGGGGTGAGTATGTGTGTGTGTGTGTGTGTGTGTGTGTGTGTGTGTGTGTGGGTGGGTGTGTGTGGTGAATGAGTGTGGGTGGGTGTGGGTGTAGGGCGTGTCAGAGTGAATGTGTGCAGGTGTG